>AWUE01016328.1:0-98833 GCA_001974825.2 Corchorus olitorius
CAGTTGGTGTTGGTGAACATGAGATGATTGCCTTCTTCCTTCCACCTACGGCTTTAACAAATTTAAAGAATTCACCTAATCAGTATTTTCTCTTTATGCTTATGGTGTTAAATTTATCATCTCGCTCCACCAGCCAACATAATTTCTATAATTGGTATATTTCCTTTAGATTACTTGGTACCAAATTATTTAAAGGAAAACAAAATATATAAACTTGCAATATACAGGGGCGGAGCCAGGATTGTCGGCTTGGGGGGCCATACTATATTTAATTATTTCATATGCAAAATATGTTACATAGTATTATGGATTTTTTTATTACTCTTGATGCATCATTTCATATAATAAAATTATTAACTAATAATAATAATGTGTCATTTTGAACCATAATTTAAAGAATCAATAAAATTTAATACTTAAATCACTTATTTCAAGAGCTAAAGTGAAAACATAGACTAATATTGATAAAAATATAAATTTTATTATGTAGAAAATAATCATGTAAGAGTGGGGGGCCAAAAATTTTACAACTTAGGGGGAGCTAAAGCTAAATTTGTCCAATTTTGTTAAGATCACTTACAACATATACATATGTAAGATATATTTTGCAGGGCCCCCCATTAATTTGTTGAGAGGGTCTTTCACGCTCTCGGTCCAAAAGTATTCAGTATCAGTCCATGACTGGAGATCCCTTGAGTTAAACAAATAAAAAAAGGATATATAAGGCATATAAGAGTGTGGAAATGAGTGTGGAGTTAGCTATGACTTGTGAAAGATAAAAATGAAATTTTGAAATATAAAAGAATAAAAGATACAGGTGATCAAAGTGGGATTAGTCATAGAAAATAACTATTTTGTTTGGAGTTGACGTGTAAATTATTTAATTTTTTACTGTATTTTTTTAAAATTTTATCATATCTAATGGGGGCACAGTTGCAGAAATAAAACACCTCAAACTTATTTTTAATACATCTCAAAGAGACTGGTGGATTTGAGTGGGGGCACGTGCCCCATACTGCATCCATCCCTGGCAATATATATATAGGATTGTAACATAAAGTTCTGAAACGAGAAAAATCTTAGAGGCACCACACCTTAGCGGTCTCATTAATTAACTATATAGTACATTGAATTTTGGCAACTGTTTTACAATATGTAGCTAGAATTTTCACCTATAAAAGGAGATCCTCAACAAAGGCAGCAAGCACAATGCACAAGAGAGCCATCCAATAGCATTTTGTTTGCAAGAGATTGATTCATATATTTGATCTGATCACGTATTTTAATATAATTGAAGAGATGGCAAAGTGGAGTAGCGTTGCTCTTGTTCTTGCTCTAGTAGTTGTTCATGCTAGCGCAAGAAATGTGCCCGCAGGCGGTGGCGTTGCTGGTCTCAACGACCAAAAGAACTTCCTCACATATGGTGGCGTTGGTGGCTACTCTGGAATTGGAGAAAATGGCATGCCAATTGGAGGGATTGGTAGCGTTGGTGGCCTCACTGGTCTCGATGGTACAGGTGGAGTTGGCGGCCTTGTCGGCATGGGATTTGGAGGTGGTGCCGGTGCTGCTGCTGGCGGTGCTGTCGGCGGAGTTGGAGGTGATGCTGATGCTGGGATTGGAAATGGGAGTGGCAGTGTCATTCATTTTCCTTGATTTATGGGGCCTCCTTTTAGTTTAAGATTACTAATAACTACTAGCTATAGGCCTATAGCTTGTGTTTTCGAGTACGGCAAGTCTAGTTAAGTTAGTAATGGATGTTGGTGTGTTTGAGAGGTTGTGTGTCGTTTTGTCATGTTTTGATTTGCGTTTTAGATTCCTAATTGAGTTATTCTTGTTCTTGTGTCAAAAAAAAAAAAATCTTATAACATGTTTATGGGCTTTGCTTGGCAGGTTATGGGCATTGCCTGGCAGGTTATGGGCTTTGCCTGGCAGGTTATAACATGTACTGTGTATTTTGCAATTAATTGGAAACGACATACATTTCTAAGAATTTTCATATACCTCACAAATACACCTGCTCAAGGGCTCGGGTATCCCCCATGCCCGAGGCCCGCCCGAAAAATGAGAGGCTATGAGCAAAAATTTAAGATCCGAAATTCAGGCTTTGGACAAAGAAATAGGTTTCGATTAAAAAATGGATCGGATTTTTGTTTTGGTGTTTTAGACCCAAACTCGACCCGACACGGCCCGTATTACATATAAATAATATAATATAGTTAAATGATTATATTTATACATCATATAATTAAATAATTTATATGTATATATTAATTATAATATTAAAATTTAATCTTTTTATCATAATTTATTTTGATTTAATTTGTTATTTTGAGCAAATAATCAATTTCATTGATCAATAATTAGAGATTACAAACGTCGGGAGAAATAGTCCCGCACCACACGTTATCCAGTCCAATCTTTAGCTAGAGAATGTGCAAATACATTGACTTCCCTAATAAAGTTGCCAAATCTCTAATATCATATATCCTATAAACTATACTATAAATAAACTACTTACAAACCAAATACACAAATAAATAAACTAAAAACTAAACTCACATTCCGTGAGAGTTGAACCTAAGACCTCATGGTCCAGGTAGGCTAAAACTAACAGTGTGTTTGGATAATTTTTTTGGAGGATCAATAAAATCCAGGAAAGGATGGGAAATGAATGACTCTTGAAGGAAAGGATGGGAATGACCAATTCCTATTTGGATTGGATAAAATTGATGAGGGAATGGAAGAGAAGGACCATCTAACATTCCTTGTTTGGATTCACTATGTAAAGGAAAGGACGGACCACATTTATAAACAATTTCTCAATTATACCCTTTCTTTAATTTTATTTATATTGTTATTTTACTTAAATCAATTGGTTTTCTCAGAAAAAAGTTTTTCTCCAATTTTCTCTCTCCGCTGGTACTCCAATTTGAAGTACCAAATAAATTGAAAATATAAGGATCAAGAAGGACCAAAATTGGTCCTCCAAAACCCATGGACCAAATCTAATATCCAATTCAAACATGGGTCATTAACCAAAAAGACCTCCTGTCTCATCCTATCACATCCCGTCCCTTACTGGTCCCTCAATACAAACACACTATAAGAGTCCACTACTCTACCACCAGGCCAAATGCCCGATTTAATTTGTTATTAGATTATATATAAATTTTAGTGTTTAAATTTTATTTTTTATTAAAAATTTAATTATTATTTTACTTTAAAAAATAAATATGGGTGGGCTTGTGCGGGCCTTATAAATATGTTTATAAATATAAACGAATCTTGGACAAAAATTGAGACCCATTCTTCGGATCAGATCGGGCTTTGGACAAACATATATCATGCAAATATTAAGCAAAGCCCGGCCGGCCATGAGCACCTCTACCCACAAACAATCCCATTTTATTGCATAATCAAAACTTTATTTGAAGAAGTTAGAATCCCCTCAAAAGAAAGAAAAAAAAAAAAGAATTCCACTTAAGTGAATTGAATAATGAATTAATCAATGATTGGTGGTATAGGAAAATATGATCAATGTTTGGTGTAATGATCATTATTTGATGTAATGGTATTAATTTTAAGTGTAATGAAAAGTCACCATAAGTACCGAAAACACCCCTAAATTTATGATTGAACCAACCAATCTAATTTGCAATTCTCTCCCTCCCATCTCCTTTCCTTTTCTTATAGGGCCACCTTCTTGTCTTTCTTATTAATATTTTTTTCCCAGTGACTTTCATATCATAATTTTGATCTATATATGTTGACCTTTTACTAGACGAGGTAATTGTTGCTGTAGCTGAGCGTTGTCTTGACCCAATTCCTTTGGAGCCATCAATTCTGGAGAGACTGATATACATGCCAATTAGTTAGCAAAAACAAAGGAACAAAACCCAATTACCTCCTAATTGTTAAAGGTGAAATTAGTATGAATGGCTCTAATTCTTCTTTGCTCTGACTAGTTTCTTGGGCATCACATTCAGTTCGCTTTGATGCGATTCATTGATCAAAAGGTTCATATTCCATTCCTGGAGGGTGATTCATCTTCAATAATTACTGCTTACATCTTGGTATACACCATGCATATATAGTTCGATGATCATATTCACAGTATTGTTCTGATTTTATGTCTTCACAAAAATCACTTTCAAATGAGTCATAGCTTGTGTAATACCATTACCAACACTTACAGAGCTTCTTGCCCATTGCAATGATCGGAAATTATTCCCTTTTCTATCCGTGAAGTGGTCTTGTACCTCATTGTCATTGATATATCTTTGTACTGAGAATTCATAAAGATTATCACATCCACAAACGGCATGGTTGTTTTGGGTTCACTCTTAAAAAAATGTTAATGAAGTGAAGAAGGTCGGTAGGGGGTTGTAGCTAGAAGGAGGAGAATTTTGATCGGAGTTTATTATGGATGGGGATTTGGAGTTTGGATTGGATTAAGGTTATTAATTAATTGGAAAATAGTAAAAAAGAAAAAGGGAAATTATTGAAAAAAAAAAACGAATTAAAATCCTCTCCCCCTATTTTTTGTGCCCCATCGTGCCCCATCCACCAAATAATGACACGTGTTGCTAGTATTATATCTTATTTGTTTTCGAGTTTTAACAAATAGTAAAAATCCCAAATAAAACCAGGTTTAGCCCCAAATTAACAACAAATAATTATATATAAGGGTTAGTCCTAAATTTTGATACATTCCCCATAGGGTCTTAGAATGAAAATATAAAATTTAATTTAACTAGACAAACAAGGAATAACATTAAAAAATGAAAAAGGACACGTGTCATTATTTGGTGGATGGGGCACGGTGAGACACCAAAAATTGGAGGGAGAGGATTTTTATCCAGAAAGAAAGAAAAAAAATGAAATCGACAAGGGGTTCCATTGGGTTTTTTTTTTTTTTACTATATTAGCTGGAAGGATATTTTTGACTTTATACAAAAATCACCCATTACATTTAAAAATGATGATTCTTACCATTACACCATATAATAACAACTTTTCATCGTACCTCCATTCATTGATTGTTTTACGTTTCAATACAATTTTCCAAAAAAAAAACTTTATTTGAAAATTTTGAAGAATATACTAAATATAAAGAAAATAAAAAACGACAGCGTTTACGAATACCGCAGCAGAGTGCCTTTCTCCTGTCGAGCTCTTGGCTTGTCCCCCAAGTTCTTTCACTCAAAAACACTGTCAAACTCTTCTGAATTCAGATCGCAGATCAAAACCAAAAGCAAGGCAGATCCTCCAACACAAATATTTATTTTTTCTTTATTTATTTTTCAAGAAATTAGAAGAAACAAAAGAGAGGAGAAGAGAAGAAAAGGCGAAAGAAAGCCAGAACGTTGACA
Source organism: Corchorus olitorius (assembly GCA_001974825.2). Classification (NCBI taxonomy): domain Eukaryota; kingdom Viridiplantae; phylum Streptophyta; class Magnoliopsida; order Malvales; family Malvaceae; genus Corchorus; species Corchorus olitorius. Next base: position 5,373 of record AWUE01016328.1, read on the forward strand.
GAAAATGGCGAGATATGATCGAGCAATTACGGTTTTCTCACCCGATGGACATCTATTCCAGGTGGAGTACGCTCTCGAAGCCGTCCGAAAAGGAAACGCCGCCGTAGGAGTTCGCGGTACCGATATCGTTGTCCTCGGTGTCGAGAAAAAGTCCACCGCCAAGCTCCAAGATTCCAGGTACAGATTCCGACTTTTATGATCATGTTAGGGTTTTCAATGTAATTTACACTTTTGAATTTATGTTGAATTGTTGATATTATTTTTTTTTTTGTTTATCTCAAAATTGTTTCAGGAATTAGCTGTTTTTAATTTGAATGATTGTAAGAAATAGGATTTTCTAGCTTATATGCTCACACTATGTGATTTGTTTGTTACTTTTACTTACAGAAGTGTCAGAAAGATTGTGTCTTTGGATGATCATATTGCTCTGGCATGTGCGGGTTTAAAGGCAGATGCTCGTGTCTTGATTAATAAGGCTAGAATTGAATGTCAGAGTCATAGGCTCACAGTTGAGGATCGTGTGACTGTCGAATATATAACACGATACATTGCTGGCCTTCAACAGAAGTATACACAAAGTGGTGGTGTGAGACCATTTGGTCTTTCGACTTTAATTGTTGGTTTTGATCCATACACTGGTGTTCCTTCCCTTTATCAGACTGATCCATCAGGAACATTTTCTGCCTGGAAGGCCAATGCTACTGGGAGAAACTCTAATTCAATGAGGGAGTTTCTGGAGAAAAATTATAAAGAAACTTCTGGTCAAGAAACAATAAAGTTAGCAATTCGCGCTTTGCTTGAAGTAAGTTTTGCTTTCATGTCTTCGTATGTGCATGTATACTTGGACTTAGATTAGTTAGTGTTTGAAATGTGATTACTTACTATTTCCCAAGTTGGATTTGCCTGTTGATGGCATGTTCTGTTTGCTTAAGGTTTTTCATGTTGGTACTGTAGATATAAAATGCTCTTAAAATCAAAGCAGGTTGCAGGGCATAAGTGTTTTATAAGCATTAACTAGTTACTTATAGAAAAAACGCATGTGAAACTGTTTCATCTTCTCAAGTATAATGTTTTATGTTGTATGTTAAAAGTATTAAAGGTTGTGGGAGATTGGGCTGTCTCTTGAATTGTCAGTCAAAAGACCAAATTTGTTTTCAGTTTAGCTCATCTTACTCGTTTGTTTAAGTGATACACTTCTTTGCATTTGAATTAAGGTTTTGTGGACTTAATTGGTGTATGGACTCTTGATATGTAGATTGCATTCTGGTTGTGCCCACCTAAAGATTTTAAGTTGTGTGCTTGATAGCTGCTTTAATGGCATGTAAGTTTGCTTTATGAGACAACATTCTAGCTTGACCATTCATGACTTGTTGCTTGAGTTGATCCTCAAAAGCTAATCTGTTCTTTTGAGACCAGCTAGCTGATATAGGATGAAGCTACCATCAGTTCTAGTTTGAGATTTAACTACTACTATGATTTGAGGAGGAATGCTTTCGATTGAGTTCTTTAAGATTTGTTGGATGGATATTTCATGGACATAAAGAAATAGAAGATTGCCTATATAAAATTATCTTGCTGGAAGATTATGGGATACGGATTTTGGGCAATCATAATAAAACTCCATAGTTAGCAAAGAACATAGTCTGGGTGCTGAGCTGCAACCTAGTGCCTAGATTGTTACGTGATTCATCACAATATGATTAGGTTCACCTAAAATTCTGCATGTTCAGTTGGTTACTGATGTACAATTGCTCCACATACACCTAATATGCCATCTTGAACATATTTTTTGAGCATTAGTGGTGAATTTGCAATGGTTTCCTAATGGTTGATGATCATCTTCGCAATGGGGCAAAATAAAGTGCATGTCATAATCTCATCAATGCATTAATTCTGCTGTGTTGGCTTTTCTTTATTGTAGCAGGTGCTGAGAAATTTTGGATTTTTAACATGTATCAACCTGCGATTGATGTTATCTCTTTCCTTTATCTTTCTTGTTTCTCATTTCTACAATTAGGTTGTTGAGAGTGGAGGAAAGAACATAGAAGTTGCAGTGATGACAAAAGAGCATGGACTGCGGCAACTAGAAGAAGCTGAAATTGATGCTATAGTTGCTGAGATTGAAGCAGAGAAAGCTACTGCAGAAGCTGCAAAGAAGGCCCCTCCTAAAGAAACCTAGGTCAATTAGTCATATCTTCTTGCCTCTCGCCTCAGTTTGCCCCTCATTAGTTCTCCCTCGAGATGTTATTCAGCTATATCCAATATATGCAGTTGGTTGGACATGTTTAATTTTGTTATGTGCAAAACTTTACATTTATTGTTAAAAATTCTTGCTTTTGCTGGTAGTACACGAATGGTGTTAGTTATAATTGAGTATTTTAATCCCCTTGCTTCTTTTTTCCTTCTCTGGAGTTATTCTTTGCAGTTTGCACCCAAAGAATGAAAAGAAAAATCAGTTCTAATAACCTACTATTTTGATTTTTCTTTTCATGCTCTTTTGTCATCACTGCAACTTCATAGTTTTCTGCTTTTACCTCCTCTTTCTCAATGTTAAAATGTTTCAGGTTAGTATTAGAATTAGCATGCCAATAATTGGCTCACCAATAACTAATGCTTTTGCTGATGGTACCTGAATTATGTTATACATACATACATCAAGTAATTTAAACCCTTTCTTCTTTTCCCTTTTCCTGAGTTATCTTTTGCAGTTTGCACCAAAAAATGGCAATTCTAAATAATAGCCTACTCTTTTGGTTTTTGGGTGTAAAATATTACCTTTTGGAGCAACATACAATACAATATTACAATTTACAACTGAAGGCCAGCATTTGGCAAGTGGCATAGTCGCCTGTCCTATTCCAAAGTGGGATATTTCAAGCAAATTGGACTATTGGAGAGATTTGGTTCTAGTCTTCTAGAAGGCAGATGGGATGGTTCATGCCTACTCCATGGCCTTTTATATAAACTTGGACCAATTTGGCACAAAAAAGGGATTTTATTGGAAAACGTCCCTTTCCAATATCTCAACAATCGTCGTCTGCCAGTCGGGTCTTGGGCCCTTATAAGTCCAATTTTTCTTGTTCTTAAAAGATTTGACTATTATAAGGTTAATTTTTCTGTCGTGTCCATTTAGAAAAAGACGAAGAGTTGTTGAGCGACTTGGACCTTCTCGAGTCGTCCAAGGCTTAGCTCTTTCTCACTTTGTCTTTGTATGTTATAATGGCTGGCCCATTAAGATAAATGAGTGCGTTTTTTAGGCCCAAATATGGAAATGGACAAACAATTAGCTGAACCCGGCCGCACCGCACCCAAGCTGCTAATAAGCACCACCTTTCGGCTTTTGTGGTCGCCTTGCCGCAACAACGTTTGGCATAGATTTTTTTTTTTTTTTTATATAAAAGACGTTGATAAAGTCAGCTAGGTTCGATGGATAGTAAAGCCATTTACATCCTGATCAAGTAAATCAAGCAGCCCCTGAGGAGGATCAACCAGCATTTCCCTATCAAAAAGAATATTTTGCCCAAAATTTACCAGGAAATCCGCAATTTGACCAAAAGCTAGAAATTTTCAAGGATTAAGGCAAGACTTTTCCAAGGCTCAAAATTCAAATGAAAATTCATCATTATGACCCAAAGCTAAGAATAATAAGGTTGGCACCAAAACTAACACTACTGCTTCAAAATTCAGTAACAGCAGAAATTCTGGTTTCCATTTACAAGACCGAAAAACATCATTTTAAACATACCAACAATAATTTTCCTTTTCCATAGAAAGAACTTATCCTTTGCAACTTGCAAAGGCTCAAAAAAACTTTATGGGCATTTTCTTTTTTCCTTTTTATCCTTAGTGCAACAATTAAAACCTTAGTGGATGAGAATCTGGTTGCTAGATCTTGTCAGGTTCTTCCCCTGTTACCTTAAAGTTTACAACAGTAACCCTTAGATTTAGCAATCATTTTACTAGTATATTACTTTAATCCCATTTTGGCACATAGTTGATGGCCAAAGTCTAATGCACCATAATTACAAAATGAAATCAATTTGCAAACTAGATTTCATATCATCTATATCTGGAAATGAAAACAAAAGGCAATGATTTGAAAACGTAAAACGTATTAAGTATTAACCTGTTGAATACGTTAAATTGCAAACATAATGATACAAAAATTGAATGGGGTGGTCCATTTAAGTAAGGTTTGTGGGATCTATTGCTATTTTTCATAGCCTTGGCGGTTGGCCTAATGGCTAATTCATAAGTAGAAGTGATTAGGCTTTTTTCTTAATCAACTTTCTAACCATATATTTATTTATGATCAAAAGTGGGGTTGCCCATGAACTAAACAAGTGGACGTAATGCAAAATTAGAGGGCTAGTTTTAATGTTAATGTGCAGGTTGCTATGGCCAGTGGGTAAATTGAATTGAAAGCTTTGCCATAGTACTAGAAAGACCTAACGACCAAACTTTAGTTTGTGCCAAAAATAACCCAATTTGAGCATGAATCCTCAAATCCCAAATTCCCATTCCATTCCATCTTGAGTGGAAATATGGTGAAAACTCAACCTACGAAGTTGATTGGGGCCTCCTTCTAGAAACCCATGTTAGTTGTGAAAAAGCCCTACCAATACCCAAAATTGTTTCCTCAGCTAGAAAAAAGAAAGGGATATGGAAATCATACTCAAAGATTGTCTTAGAATAATCAAATGATTGATTAAACATAATGAGATTTAGTAACCAAAAACTTAAATACTAAATTAAAAGGGTGTTAATTAGTTTCTTTTTCTCTTGCTTTTGTAGTAGTAAAGTAAGGAATGGGGAATGAGTTGTTGGATTTTGCCTAAAAAAGGAGAAGTGATGTGCCTAACTAGATTACCCATTGCCCTATTTCTTTCTTTGCAATTGCATGGATTTAGGAAGATAATGTTAGAAGATGTTGGGCAGGTAGGGAGATTTATGTGGACAACAAAAGTGGGGAAGAAAAATATAGAGAGGCATGGGGCAATATTCAAAGAGGGCCCAAGAAATTAAATGCCAAAAAGAAAATAAAATGAAATACTAAGAAAAAAAAAGGAAAGAAATTAGAAATTACTAAAAGAGAAGGAAGGTAAGTTTGATGAAGAGGACAGATAGTTGACCCAAATTGCAAAAATTAGCAATGGGATCCATTTCCCATCCAATCCATGAGACTGAGACAAAGGGGTGACTACCACCTAACCATTTCAACTCAGCCACACACTGTCATGTTTCTTCTTTTTCTCTCTCTCTCATGCTTATCCTCTCTGATCATTATTTGGGGGCATCTCACCAAACTCTGTTAACTTTTCCCACCAGCTAGGCTTTTGCTATCTTAAGCCTCTGTGTAACATGCGCACCCCCTCAATTATTTCCTAACTTTTTTTCTTTTCTTTTCTTTTTCCCTTTTCTTTTTGAAGAATTAAAAATAATATTATTAACCCTTGTTATATTGACTTTCATTATTATGTTAAAAAATTAATATTAAGCACATGAGAGAATGGGTATTTAAAAACTATTTTATCCTTCAAAAAAAATTAAGCTTTTTTGTACTTGATGATTCCTTTGACATTATGATATGATGATATTCAAGTTAGTACTGATTGTTTTCCTTGTTATTGAATTTTTTTTTTACCCGTACTAATTAATGGACTGTTATTTTTCAATTATCATTGTTTAATGTTCCAGTATGTACTTCTGAGTTTTAACCACATGATATGGAATGTTGGAAAAACTTGTAATCGTAGTCTAATTATCCATTGTTTGTAAATTGTAACTAGGTTTATCACATTTAAGAGCAATGTAATTGTCCATTTTCTCCGTTAACTTTATAAATAGTACTCCATCCGTTACGAATTGAATGGTCACATTTGATTTTTTTAAGTCAAACAAAACCATCTTTGACTAGTAATATTACAAAAATATAAATTTTAAATTTTTTTTAAATAAACTTTGGAAATTTTAAAACTTAAAATTTTCAAAACATATTTTTTAAAATTTAAATTATATATAAATTTTTCATAAATAATAGTAAAAAATGACTTCATTTGACAAAAAAAAAATCCAATGTAACCATTCGATTTGAAACGGAGGAAGTAGATCCAGTAAAATGGCCCAATTCTGATTGCATTGATTCATTTATGAATTTTGATATTGAGACATAGATAAACCCTTTTTTATTGAATAATCACGTTAGTAATTTAATGTCGAATCATGTCATACTTAAAAAAAAATGAAAACATTCCCAACACTTATCATTTCAATTTATAGTAAGATTTTGAGTCCAAAATATTGTTTAAAAACCGTCAAGCTCATGCCACTCGATTTATTTAAAGTCATTGAGAGTTTTTTTTTTTTTTTTTTTTTTTGAGGATTAAAGTCGTCGGTTACTTTTAACGTGTTGATGACTGATTTTATTGCTTAATTAATTTGAACTGTATTAAAAAGCTCTCCGAAGAAATCTTGACAATAAATGTTCAGAGTTTTGGCATGCCTTTCTTATCTTTCTGTAGAAATCAATGAAAATCGAGTTGTCCAAGTATAAGTAAATGTGAAACTAGTTTGAGCTTAACGTACCAAAAATCAGTTAATTTTGGACCATATTAACTTTGAGTCTTAGACCGAACAACAATCAATAAGTAACTAAAAAATACACATCAAAGGCAAATTCAAAATATGACAAATCCATGCAAATTCATGAGGAATTGAAAATCGTTTTGTCATACGAGGAATTATTCAAAAAGAAACAGGTTAAAGTCTAATTAAATTGATAATTACTACTCTTGCAATAACAGCTCACTATCTCAATTAACTATTTGTTCACGCCAAAGAAATATAACTCGATATACTAATGCAGTTTTGGCCCAAAAAAATATATACTAATATAGTGTTAAATCAAGTGATAATTAGTTTGTTCCAGTTTATGTATGTCTTAGGTTCGAGATCTTATGCATGCAGTTGCCTCTGTTGGTGGGTGAAACCTCGACTCTCGAACCAGATGTATTATTCGGATCAGATTCAAATTAGTCAAAGCAAAACTCTGAATACCGAAAGAGATTTAAAAAAAAAAAAAACTCCATTTCCCCCAAAGGTCACAAATGAAAAGATAGATGCATATTTTAGTTTATTATAAAGAGGGATCAAAATTCAAAATAATTTGAGTATTTATATAAATCCAAATTATCCATATATAACTCCGACCCGAAAAGAAAAGAGTCCCATCAACTTCGTTTAAAGAAAATTGATGATGTCCCATCAAATATTTATCAACAAATTTTAATTGTATTATTATAAGTAATAAAATCATTAGAATAACAAATATAATTTAAGAGGGAAAAAAAAAAAGATAAAAAGGAGAGGAGGGGGAAAAAGGTAAGAAAAGGAAATGAGGTGGGCTCATGGGCTGGGGATAAGAAAGAAAAGGAGGGAGTTGGATTAGGGCCCACGGAGTGGTGTGCGAGTGGGTCCCAACGCCGCAACCGCGCACATGAGAGTTGAGAAGATCCTACGTCCGACTCCGACGCCTTCCAACTACCGCCCCAATTCACTGGAGAGTTGGTACCTTGTGGGCCTCCAAACGTTTTTCATCCTTAACCATTTGATTTTCCCCCTTCTTTCCCCCCCTAATTACACATTTGCAATTTCATTAATCCCATTTTTTCCTTCTCTTAATCTAGTTTTCTTTCCCCAAATCCAACATAATGATTAGGGATTCCTTTTTGCAAGCATAACTTACTCAACAGAATAATATATATTGGTAATTACGCATTTAGTATGGTGGTAAAGTGTTGGACTTTTAGTTCCGGTAACTAACATTCGGTCCCTGACAATTTTAAGTAAAAATAATAATAATGATACATATTAACCAATGCCATGTTAATTGAATTAGTCTTTACCTCTCCCAAGTGAAATATATATAGACTCATTAAAAATTTCAGGATCAGACTGATTAATCTTCTCAAATTAACTTTTTCTACTTTTCATCTATCAAAAAGGAGGGTTGAGCAAGTATATTAATCCTAGCCACATAACCTTAAGTTCAAGTTTCATTTGTGGGGTGATTTGTTTAGGAACTTATCTTTTTAGTTTTATGATTATCATTCTTTTGATAAAATATATATAGATTTACACTTCTAATCATTTCCAGCATTCCTTATATAGATATATATATATATATTGAACAAAACGTGCCAAATCATTCAACTTGATGACAGCTTCCTTCACCTCATATTAAGCTTTAAAGTATGAGCATATGCTATATTTGATACAATATGTGACGCAAGGGAAAGAAAAGGAGCAATAAAAATGAAAACCAAAAGTAGATGAAATGAAATTCATAACTTCAATTCAATAACATATTCATGTTGCTTTCAAAAATATAAGGTAGTTCTTAAGAATGGAAGGGACACCTACCTTTATAGATAGTGGTACCCTCTTTTTGGAGCACAGCTTTCTTTGCTTCCATTCATAAATCCACTATGTACTTGCATTCTTATAATGTCCAGTGTCCACTCCTCAAAAGAAAAAAAAGGAAAACATAATAATTTCAATTATAGTCTCATAATTGTTCACTCTGTGTTTAACCAAAAATGATCATGATATTATATATATTAATATAACATGATATTTTTGTTGAATTTGTCTCAATTAAATTTGCTCTACTTTGAGAAGTTGCATTTTATTTTTTTTTAAAAAAAAGAAGAGGGGAGATGAACATGAAATGTGCATTTGTTTTTATCGCATTTAAATTATAGAGGCTAACTAACCCAATTCCTTGGGTCCAATTTATCACCTAACTTAGTAGTTAGTACTAAGTATATCAGATTTGGAATGATAAAGATAAATGCATTTATTCTCATGAATCAACTATAAATTTAAGGTTTTAAATAATTAATGAGAATAAAATATTTGTACCAAAAAAATTAGATTAATAAAATATGATATATGAGCTCTTATGTGTCGAAAAGTGAATGGAAATATAATACAGTGGGATTCTCAATGTAACATTTTAGTAATTGAATTATTCATCAACTAGTTTAGTCTATATATAAAAATTCCTCAAAAAAAAAAAGTTTAGTCTATATAAATAAAGAGTCTTGCCTAATGTTTATACTTTTTAGTTTATACCAATACTTTGGAAGTACTCGTAGTATTTTATGAGGAAAAAAAAGGGCTTTGTTTATTTTTTTTGGTACAAAAGATACTGACAATGTCAGCTAAGCTTTACGGATAGCGATGCCATCAGCATCTTGCTCAAGCAAAGGAATCAATTTCTGGGGTGGATTAATCAAAACCTCTGTATCATATGGAATGTCTTGTCCAAAGTTTGCCAAAAAGTCCGCACATCGATTGTCTTCTCTATAAACATGAGTAATCTCCCTGATCCAATCCCCTTTCATCAGTTCCAACGCCTCCTGAATCAAAGTCGAGTGTAAATGAGTAGGGGAAATACCTTGATTGAGGAAATTTACCACCACATTTGCATCCATCTGAACAATTACATCTATTAAATTTAGGGACTTGACTAAGCACAATCCCTCTCTTATGTCCCAAAATTCTACAGAAAGACTATCCGTAATGCCAATTCGCATTACAAAGCCTCTAATCCAAGGCATCTATAATCAATCCTCCGGAAGAGGCAAAAAAATTATAGAAGGGTGATTTGATTTGGGTAAAAATTATTTAATAAATATAGATGTAGCAAAAGATTATGTTAAATATAGAAGGGTGATTTGGGTAAGACAAAAAAAACCAAAAGGTCCCACGTTCAAGGGTCATCAGTCATGCATGTGATGTTGGTGGGAGTTGAAGTATTAAAAATATAATATTAAAATGGAACAATTATTACCCTATTGATAGAGAGAGCAGCTATAATTATTAAAAACTTAGAGACTTGTTAAATAATTTTCTTTCAGAGCAAGTGAGGAAAAAAGGGAGAGAGAGAAAAAAAAATATCCCATGGAAGCTTCTAATGTCTCTACCTAACACCTTTGAAAAAAAGAAAAAAAAATTAAAGGTAAGAAAGAAAGTGGTGAATTGTGGAAAAGTGATTCCCTTTTCTGCAATTGAAGGGCCATTGTTTTTTGGATTTTGTTCCAAACAAGCTATCACCCATGTGTCTTTTTGCTCTTTGCTCATCTTTTGTCTCTTTGGCTTAATTTGCTTTTTCAGGTTATATAAGTGTTTTCATTTCATGTTCATCATCATCTACTGTTCTCAACTTTTATTTTGTTTTTATTAGTAATTTTTATTAGTAATTAATTAGTAGTAAATTAATAATTATATTTAATTTGATTAATTTAAAATAAAGTCAAATTAAATCTCAAACAATGAAAAATACTTTTAATTAAAGATCAATTTTAAATTTTATTTAATAAATTAAATATCGAACCCTATCAATTGATTCAATAGACGACAGAGATTTGTTATTGTTATTGAAATTAAAACTATAGCTTATCTTTATACTGTATATATATATATATATTCTTTGATCTACATTATTTATTGGATGTTAATAAAGATTGATTTAATATTTGGTTGGTACAACATCCATAATAGATATATAGTATAGTATTATTATTATTGCTATATTCAAATTTTATATAGTTGTTATGTTATCTGGTTGTTCATGAAAGTAGCCACCTCATTTATACTGATGAAAGCCTAAGCTTAACGACCTTAAAGACATGGTGACCATATATGCTATGGGGATTAATTCAGGCAGCTTTGCCATCTCCTTAATTTCTAACTTCAAAGTGTATATAATTAGGTATAATTAATAAAGAAAAAACAATGATTTTAAGTTGGGGGAATATTGCTAAAATTAACTTGGGGGAAACATATATATAACATCAGTTGATGTACCCAAAAAAAAAATATAACATCAGTTGGAAATAGTATTAATTAATTAATTAATTAATTAATTTACCATGGTCATGATCCAAATGAAGCACTCAAAAAAGACTTACAATAAACCCTAGAGTGGTCATAAAAAAAAATGTAACAATGACAATATGAAACAAAATGCAAAAATGGTTGCCATTGGCCCACTACAATGACATAACTAGGTAGTATATTTTAGGTATTGTATTTATGCATGCTATTTATGTATAAATAAAACTTAGAAAACTAATTAAGGTTTTTTTTTCTCTTAATTTTTATTTGTTACTATGAAAAAAAATTGAATGAATGAGTGAGAAACAAATGTACGATGACTAATTGCTTGCAATTTTTTCTTATCTAAGAATATTTTTAAAAGAAATGAATGATCGAAGAACCCCATGAAATTTTAGTCAAAGGTACATGAACTTATCCTTATATCAAATGTCTTAAAGATATATAATTATTCATAATTGACTATAAAAGGTAATCACAATAGCAACTTATAAATACCCATCAACAAATAATTTTTTGGATTGAATGAAAAGAAATTGATTTGTTTTAAGTAAGATCTTGATTTTAAATATTATGAATGAAAAAAAATAGATATCGATAAGAGTTTTTTAAATTTAAGTCAAAAATAATTTGAATTCGAATTAATAGAGATTTACCCGGACTTACGACTAACCAAGATTGAAAAGCTTTTAAAATGCCTATTAAAGACTAGTCTTAGTGAATAATTTCTCTTTAATAGTTCCATTGGAAGATAGAAGTTATAGAAGATTATTCAAAGCCAATTCTACTCTGAGTAGTTTTATTAGTATATAATAACTATAAAAATATTATTTGATATATTGTCAGTGTAGTTTTTGAATTCCATGAACAGATTCAAAAGTTGACAAGTACCCTATTTTAGAATTAATTAGATTTTTAATATTCCAATCTAGTTTTAAAGGGACACATGTTATGACCCTCTAAATCCGCACGTGCAGCCTGATAAACTTCATTGATGATATATTGAATAATTTTCCTAATTACAATATAATTTATTATTTTAATCATGTAATTAACCATGATTTCATGACTTGATTCGAGGAACTCCCTATCACTCTCACTCGACGTCGAGTCTCTCACCTAATATTGTTTCTAGAACAACTACTACTTGTAGTTAACTGATTTTTAGATTTTTTAGTACTAAATTATCAACAAATTAACCCTTTTTTTATACACATTAAAAAGTCAACATTTAAACCTCCTGGCTTCATCAACGGGCCATGTTCTCTCTACCAACCTCACTACTTCTCTTCCTAATTTCTTACATGAATTATTTTATCACTATACAATAATAGCAATAATTTAATTCCCGACTTTCCATATCAAGTTGACACTCAAATCACTGCAAATTCCTTATATTCTCTTCTCTCTTTCAATTTTCAATTCAACCTATTAAAATGGCTACTAATTCCTGACTTCGCCTGCGCCATTATTGAAGCTCACCACCAACACCTTCATCTCCTTCCCTATTAATTGGACGGCAATGCCTTATTTTTTTTTCTTTATGGTCAAACCTTCAATTAATTAGACCATCTATACCATATAAAAAATTGTGTACTATATGCTAATTAAAGCATTGAGCACGTCGAATCAAATTTTATTACGTCTTGTTCCTCTCATTTTCCTATCTTACCTACGTATGGCATCCAAATTTTAAACCAATTTCATATTAATGGGTACTTAACCATGATATATAATGTAGAATGAAAATGAAAGGTATCGGCTTCTCGGAATACCTCTCAAGCGTTTTAGCGGGAATTCTTCTCAAAAATATTCGAACCCTTATCGTTAAAGTAGATTTTTAAGGGAACTTGAACTCCTTTCACTTAAATTAACACGGTCGACATACTAATGGCTAATGTTAGAGCTATGGTTAATTAGGGGAGGATTTATATCTAAAACTTATTACAAGTAGTTTGGTTGGTTGGGTTCATATGGCCAAAAGATGATTAATGTTTAGGTTGGTAGAAGGACGGTACTACGGACAGTTGTTAGTTCCTTCACGCCTTTTTATTTTTGTGTGATTTGTGAATTGGAGAGCTTTTATTGTAGTGGAAGAGATAGGTTACCCACCACTCCCATCCTCTTGATTTCTCCTCCTCTCACAGCTTATCCATTGCCTTCCATCTTTCTTTCCTAAATGAAAATCAAAACCCCTTTTCCTTCATAAAAAGACAAATACCCTAAACCCAATATAAAAAAATCTAAAATGGAAAAAAGAGGTTCTAAAATCCTCTTCCTGTCACATGAATCAACATATACATCACAATAGTTTTGAAAATTAATGAAAACCCTAATCAAAACCCAATTAGGAGTAATTAACAGATTTAATATAGCTTTTGAGATTTTTTTTTTAAAGAGGGTAGGAGGGAAGACCTTCTTATGTCCATGCATTCTTGAATTACAATATGTATATGATTTTTTTTGTTTGTTAAAAAATAGGAAAAGAAAAAAACAAGTCATCATTTTGTATTTGAAAGAAATATAAGAAAGAATCTTTCCCTCCCTCTCCTTCCCTCCTCTCCCTTTCTCCCTCTCTACTAATATCTTCCCTCCCTCCCCTTTTAAAGATCTGATAATTCAGTTCAGGTCTGAAAAAGTTCAACTTTTGCTCTTGGAAATGAGAGGTGAAAACAAAATTGGAATTTGTATAAAGAGACCACTTGCTAGGTCTTTCTTTCCTTCCCCATTCTCATGGAAATTTAAAAGAAAATTACATTAAAGAAAAGAAAGTATATATATTATAATCCAATGAAAGACAAAAACATTTTCACAAGTAATGATCATCTGTACTATTACTATATATATTATATATATGGTGATGATATAGTAAGCATACAAATTAGAAATGAAGAGAAAATTAGAAGGATTTAAAACTATAATAACAATCTCCTTGTCAAATTTCTCTATTGGAAACTACATATAATTAAAAAAAAGAAGAAGAAAGAACCAAATTATTTCATTTCCAAACTTCTATAATCCAAGAATCCAGATTTCAAGCCTAAGAAATCATAACCACTGTTGGTGTTGCTACTGCTGCTACCAGCAGTGGCACCAAAGCTGCTGCAACTGCACTCTTTACTGTTCTTCACTCCCAAACTGCAACTAAAACAAAGTGTTCTTCCCCCAGTTTTCAATGGCTCTGGAGCCTGAGTTTGATGGTAAGGAGGGCTGATTCTGAGGTCCAAATTCAAGTCTGGACATCTTTCTTGAACTACTGGGTTGCTTTTCTTCTCATCAAATATTCCATTACTAGGGTTGTTATTATTATTCATCGATATCTTCTGATCTTTGATCTCTTCTTTAACTGTGGCGCCACTGAAAGATATTGTTGTTACATCTTGAGCCGCCGGTTCATTTAATGGCCGGTGAGTTGCCGGATCAATCCCTCTGTTCAATAGCTTCCTTCTTATATGTGTGTTCCAGTAATTCTTTATCTCATTATCTGTTCTTCCCGGTAATCTTCCAGCTATAAGAGACCACCTATATACAAAAAAAAGAATACCCAGAAACATCATTAACCCATGAACCCAGAAAAAAAAAAGAAAAATTATTGAATTAATGGATATGATAATTATGAACATATAGACTTACTTGTTGCCAAGAAGGCTATGGAGCTTAATAATGAGTTCATCTTCTTCTTCAGTGAAATTGCCACGTTTAAGGTCAGGTCTTAAATAGTTGATCCAGCGAAGTCTGCAACTTTTGCCGCAACGGAGAAGGCCAGCAGCTTTAGGGAGTGAACGCCAGCAGCCTTCGCCATGGGCGCGGATGTAAGCGATGAGGCGATCATCTTCTTCCTTGGTCCATGCACCTTTGTTCGTGTGAGCTTTCTCACAACAAGGAGACCTTCCCATTTTTTTTTCTTTTAAAAAAACCCAAACCCAAAAAGCCCTTTTAATTCTCTTCTACGTCGCTGCTGCTTTTTCAACACTAGTAGCAGTAGCAAAAGTATAAATTTATATATATATGGAATTTAGAATTTTTAGAAGTAGTGATAATTAGCAGAAAGGAAAAAAATTATGGAATGGAGGCCTTGTTTTTAGTGTTGCTAGAACATTGAGAGGCCGGCCCTTGAAGAGAACTTTAGATGTGTTGTTATATAGCCTTTTGACTATTACTTTAGAGAGAGAGAAAAAGAGAAAAAGAAAGAGAGAGAAATGACTCTAATTTTTGCTTCTAGATGTGAGTTGGTGAGACAGGTTTGAGAGGGAGTGGCTGGTGGCCTCTTCTTGATGATATATTTGTAGTAGTAGCTTCATCAATCATATACTATATAATAAGTTATAAAGGGTATATATATTTATATATTTATATAATAAAGTATAATAATAATAATTTATAATATATTAACTGTAGGTAACCTTCAGGTAGGTGTAAAGTAAGGTATTAAAGTATGGGGCAGGACAAATTGTGATCTCTGCTCCCATCATTATTTTTTTTTCTTTTTTAGAGTTTTTTGTCTCTAAACTAGTACTGCTTTAGATTAATAATTTTAGTTAGCTTTCATAATCTTTCCCCCAACTCACTAGACAACATGTACCAGAATACATGTACAGCTTTCTTTTATTTTCTTTATATTGTTGTTGGAACTAACATCCCTTAACAAAGGGTTTCAGCTATAAGCTTTCTATCTGTTTCCTTAAATATCGGCCTAATTTTCTAGCTATACTGCATTTTCTTACAATTTGTTTTTGTCATCAGTAATAAACATATGTCAAATTTGTTGTTTCTTTAATCAAGGGTTAATGGTCTGAGACCAATCCCTTCTGATCCGGGAACGTATAAAACATGTAGAAAAGATTCGAGTTTCTTATTTTATATGATATGATTGGAATTTTATTGTTAAGATGGTGGATAGTTTTGGATTGCAAAAAAAATCAAATCTTGAAGCAAAGTTAAAGATGGAAATCAATATATGTATTATATATTTGAGTAGTGTTGTTATTGATGGGAAAGTAAATTTTATATATAAAAAAAGACTTGCCCAATTAGTTAGTTGTGGTGGGCATATGGGAAAAGGAGGATGTCCAAGTGGATTGGCTATTCTTGTGCAAAAATCATAATATAGAGATGGTAGTTGTGGTTCTTTATTCTATTGGTATACTATCATGCATGAGAGAGGGTTTCTAGAAGGCTTGGAGGTTGGGTTTTCAGGGCAAAGATGATGAAAGAAAAGGGCAAAAGGAGAAAGAAAAGAGAATAGAAAAAGAAGATAAATGAGTGTGGTTGTGGTTGTATGTGGGCTTTGGTTCACCTTCCACTTTTCCCCTAAATTTTATTTTTTTTCCCTTTCTTTTCCCCCAAACCTTGTGGTGTAAGTTTAAGGCATTGGGCAAAAGGGTTAGGGTAGGGATGGGAAGGTTGATTCATTTTCATTTCACCTTTTTGTTGTTATCTTCAACTCTTTCCTTTCCCTCTCTCCCAATTTGCAAATTATTTGTTACCCACCACCACACATAGACTTTCTTTCTCTCTCTCTCTCTCTCTCTCATCATGGAATTCAAGTGGATGGTAAGAGCTAAAAAGGATCATGAGCAAGAGTTGTTTTCAAAGAGAAGAGAGATAGAGAGAGAAAGGTCCAACTTTGTAATAATCTGTATGTATTTTCACCTACTTTTTCACCTTTCTGACTGTCCTTGCACCTAGTCCAAAGATGGCCTCACTTTGATGTTGAACTATATGGGCACCCATTTAAGATTTTATTCTTCTCCTCTTGTGAGTACTTTTATTATTATCTTTCTTTAACCAAACAGAAAAAAATATATAAAGAACAAAAAAACCCACCTAAGTGGCTAAGTCTATCCATTTGTTATTTTTGTTTTCAGGATTTGAACAAACAACAAAATTTAATTTTTAACATCAAAGTTGCTCAGAAAGGAGGGAAAAAAATAGTAGTATTTCCAGAGTGGGGGAGGGGATGAGGATGAAGTATAATTAGGGATTAGGGACTAGAAGAAAGAAAAGAAACCCAAGTGCAATTAACTCGTAAAAATGATGGATCAAACACATACCTACACGCATTAATTGATCATGCCTCACCTGTTTCAATCAAACGGCGCTTATCATCACAATCAGTTAGGTTGGCCTTTTAACAAGTCTTTTTCCTCGACCAGCCTTCCCCTTGCTCAACCACATGACTGCCCTAAAAAACTATAGAGAATTTTTTTTTGATTGACCCTCCCAAAATATAATTAATTAATGAAAATGAAAATGGGAATTTGGCACTTGTGTGATTGGTTAAGGTCCTAAAATTGAGGGTAAAGCTTAAGGATTGTTCAATAATAATCGGATATAATTTTGGTGACAGCCAGCAAAGCAGCACGTGGATATCATGTGCTTAGGTAGTGAACAAGACTTGAGGAATCAAAGAGAGGATAGCTGTCCTAAAGAGGGCTAAAAAGAACGGACCCTTACCTACCTACCATGTGGGACTGTTTAACCTTAGCGGAAGGTCAGTTTCAGACATCCAAATCCACACCTTACCTAAAAAATATCCTCTGGTATTTTTCATGTTTTTTTGGTAGGCGTTATCCATGGCCATGGCGAACACACACGCAACGCAAACCTGGTTGGATTCATGCCTTCCAGGATTTGGTCCCTCTGGCTCTGGGCTTTCCACCAGGCTGCTCGGTCAGTTAAGAGTTGCAAGCCTCGCAAGTAACCCATAAGCCATAATCAAACAGAGCCAGCATTGACAAGCAACAATGCCATGAAAGTCAGAGTAACATGAAACAGAGCGAGCATAGAAACGTAACACAATTGACAAAAAAACACATGAATATATGGCCCTGAAGCATGATCCTAGTTTTTGTTATTTACTTCAAATGAGTGTATTTGTATGTTCATCTTTCACTAATTGCCAGTATGTCTAGAAAGGCAATGAATATGGCCTGTAGGAGGGAAATATCATATCATGTCAAGAGAAACAGCAACTACAAAGCTAGCCAAGATAATAGGACCAAGTTCTGGTGATTGATAAAATTCTTGTTTTGTTCTAGAGATACCGAGTAATCTGGGTTCACTTCATTCTTTTGCGAACCTCATATAAGTAGCTAAAGATCACCACGGCAGCAGCAACTGCAACCCCGACAGCACTCTGTGCCAATACGGTGCTGTCTTTCACAATCAGCTTGGAGCGAGGAGTAAACCCAAGTTCGGAAAGTTTCTTATGTGATCCTGCGTAATCTCTGAAGAATGCTTCCTCATCCTGCCAAATGCAAGATAACAAGTAAAAACTTATACGTTGGCGGATTAAGTATTGGCTAATATACATAAAAAAAGTACATGAAAAGATAAGTTAAAAGAAATTGAATGTAATGATAGCTTAATGACAGAAGAGATCATAACAGAACTACAGGATGCCAACAGACAACTTCAATCAATTTAGAAGTGAACCTAGGAATTAGGTATATACTAGACTAGGAATCATAGCAGAATAGATATTATGCCTGCATAATGTCTCAGTCCAAGATTGGTCTGTGCCACCTAAAAGAGATGCTTTCTGCAACATGGTTGATTGATAATTATTAGCATTAGCCAGTGTTTGACCCAGTTTGGCTAGACATTAGACTAAGATCACGCAGTAAAATTAATCATAGACCTAACTTATTGATAATTTGAAAAAAGCACAGGCCGGTCTCGGGTTGGTAAGTAAAGGGTCCTTTTATAACAGCACAAACCTACTTGAAGCAAGGTTGAATTCAGTTGGATGAAGACAAATAATTTACCTGCTGAAACATTGGGTTGGTTCAACCTGCATCTAGTTATTTCAAGTAGAGGTTGTGGCTAGGATCTAGGTAAAGACTCTGACACTTCTACCAGTGCACAAGTTACCAAAAAGAAACAGTAAAAGCAACACCAATATATCTACCAAAAACCAAGGTCTATCAGAACCAGACAAAAAACTGTATTACAAATTTAGCAACATCATGAAATAACAACAAATAAGATAAATCTACACACAAGTTTTGACACAAATCAGAAATGTCTTAAGTGGCCACTTAGATATTATTATACAGTAAAACAAATGACACCCATTCAGATGTAGTATTACCTTTGCATAGAGCTCTACATAAGGCCGGAACGCAGGGTCATCCAACAAAGCCTTGTCAGTGGGAAGCTTCAATAGTCCTTCTGATTCCCCTTTTAGGAGCTCCCTGGTAAAATAACAGTAACGGTTTCACATGAATGCTTAGGTCTATTTTTTCTGTGTAAGAAAGAAAGTTATAGCTTGCCATTCAAAATTTGAAATCTTACACAAAGTAAGAGTTATCAAACTTCAGTGGTTCATTGGTCCAAGGCCCATCAAAACCTGATCTTTCTGGATGAGCCCTTCCCTGTAACACCAAACCCAACACAAATTAGTTGTTAATTCTAAAAACAATGAACTCAAGAAAATATAAACATGCAAGGAGAAATACCAGAGTGTGAGCCCCAGATAATGCAACAATGTCCTTGTCAGTTAGACCCATTCGATAGAAGATATCCCTCAGATGAGGTGCACCTAACACCAGATTCACAGAAAATGCAAAGATTAGCACATACAGTTTCAAACAAAGAAACAGAAGTTGGTATATGCATTTGAATGCCACCTGAAAACATGCAGAGGAAGACATTGCTTCTTGAACTAATAGAATTATGAATTGTATTTTGGTTTCCACTGATCTCACTAAGTGCAACAATTGATTACAAAAGTACTTTGTTGGAAATAGTAGTACGTACTCTGTCGAAACGACAGAAAAATGGGTCAAAGAAGAAATTGCACAATTGCACACATATAAGCACGAAGCCTATCTCTTCTTATATAGCATACTGATCAGTTTCAACAGTTGATAGCTAATCTAAGTGGTGTCACCGGTGTCACCTGACAAGCGCAGAAGATGCTTCCTAGTAAACAGCTTGCTGCTGTTATGAAGACCTCCACTGACCATGTTCCCATACCCTTCTTCCTGACACTAGGTAGACAAACTTGACAGGAAAACCACACCAGTAACTTGTGGACTTCTTTTACTTTGTAAAATCTAAAACTACCTGAAAAGGTGACAAGTATCTGGCAACACTCCCAAAAGACAGATTTATTTTCCATTATCCCCATAATTTAAAGAGCAAGATCCAAGCTCAGCTTGAGAACTAGAAGATGTAAGAGTGATAATCTTTTGATCTACTAAGAGTAATCAGTATAACATCCAACCTTAGCACTCTTCGAGAAAAATTTTCCTCCTACCAACAAACAACCATAAATGCTTTATACACATGACTTTTTCCATAAATCAGGGTAATGCCAGCAATAAAATGATAATACATTCTTCAAATAAATATTCTTCAAATATTTATAGTTCATAAGATCTGCAGAAAACAGAATAATGACAACGGTACACAAATATTAGCCATCTGACAATGGTCGCGTGGTTCCAAATGCCCTGAGTTCTCTCTCTTCCCTCTTTTTTAAGGAATCACATAACAAAGAATGCTAAAATAGCATAAGATATGACTGGATATTAGATAGATCATCTAACCTTCAAAATTCACAAATCTTCAAAGTGGCCAATTATCCAGATTTTAAGAATTTCAGAGTGTGGAACCAGAAATTCAAGTTTTTGATTCATGAATGGATTGACAAACCTTTTTTAGCATCTGGAAGCCGCCCTTCCTTGGTACAAATGTTTGAATCCTATTGAACAGAATGTGGTTAATCAAAATGAATTTAATAGCAAACTAGCATTGGTAGGAAGAAGCCATATAATATACCTTTCTGCCTGGTACAAAGTCAATAGTGGGACCTCCAGTGACTTCAACCGCAACAACACCCGCAAGCTGAAAATGAAAATGATAGAATATGGTTCATTCCTAATCCATTACATAGTCAATAACTTCTTCATTTAAGTGCAGTAATTTGTGTAATGACAATGTTGTGGCATATTGAGAACACATTCCATGATGAAGAAGCAGGGAAACATTATCCAATCCGCAACATTTATCAACTAATTTCTTATGTAGTTCATGCTTTAAATATTTCTACATGTTAATATATAACTTTTTTGGCGAGTTCAACACTATATTACACTTACCAGCTTCTTCTTTCATGTTCCACTACTTAAGGGAGATACTAGTTTACCATGCAGTCAACTACTATACTATAGAGAGAATCTAGGTAGTTTGATTAAATAAACCTGCTGTCTTCCTCTGAGGAATCTAAACCACAGACCTTTTACTTACTAGCAAGCATTTTAGATTCAGTTTTTGGACCTGATCAGAAAGTACAATTTGGGCTCATAACAGAACAGAAACAGAGTCTTTTATGCATAAATTGAATTGCAGGAAGCATCCAATCAGATACTTTAAAAGGAAAAAAGACTTCGATAAATTTAGTTAGAGAAGAAATAGAGCACCATTAAAATGATTTCTTAATGCAAAATGTTTGTCTTCAAATACAATAAAATGCATGCTAACACTTTCAACTTTATAATCACCTGGTATAGGTCTGCATACGTGATCTTAGGATGCTTAGCCTTCACTTGCTCTGGAATTTGAAAAGGAAAAAAAATTACTCTTTAGTAAGAATAAATATAACTCTGTCTTTGTTTTGAAACATATTTTCTAAAATTAACTAACATATAATACATATGAAGATATATTACATGCATGTAAACACAAAAAAGTAGTACATATAACCTTAACACTTGTTTGCAATTCAGACGAGGAAGATGAAAGCGGGCGGAACAAAGTTTGCACTGATTTATAGCAATTTGACATATTTCTACCAACAACTTCTGATACAGAAAACACCTAATTACTAGACGAGAGGAGTTCACCTCACAAGTGATGGTTCTTTGTAAGCCAAGGCAGCAAAAATTGCAACACCGATTCTTCAATGGCTCAAACTAATGGAGCCATGCAAGTTCAACCTTATCCAGAAGGAGATCAACCCAACCACTTTAAGCTTATACTAAAATCTTCCATTTTGGACGATGAGTTAAGTTATACTAAGCAACTTGAGCAGATATGACTATACTCCTGGTCTGAGAATCATGTCATGCTATTGCTAGCATTTCAGATTTTGAAGCAAATGATTCTATTGTTAAACTTTAAGTTCAATACCTCATCTCAACAACATATTTGCCATAACCTTTAAAACAAGAAAAAGAAAGCACACTTTCTAAGTAAGCAAGATTAACAATTTTTCAGCATTACGGATTCACTCTGTTAACATGAATGACTTGAAGGCATAGCAAAGTTAATTGTGATTCTCACTCTTTTAAACTTACAATCATAAACATATCTCTGACAGCAGAATCTAGAAACTCGAGAAATGATTCTAAAAGATAGTCACATATCTATTTAATTAACTACATTAACTTCATTATTCAATAGTTATTTGCTTATTTATAGTGAAATAGGCAACTGGCAAACTTAAAAAGTAGCTTGCAGAGTTTTTTTTTTTAAAAAAAAAAATCCAACGCTGCGAAAAGGATTCCAATAGATTATGTTGAATCAATTCCATCTATAGTCATCCAATCTTAAAACGCTTGTAAGTTTAGAACTTTAGATCCTTAGATAATTGATAAGTTGAAGGAACTTTCAAGCTGAAGTTGTTTACAGACATTAATTATAATCAGCAAATGAATCCATAACCATAAAAATTCAGGCGAACTTACTTTACATTCCTAAGTCGTAATACTGCAATAAATAAAGAACTAAGGAGATAAGAAATTTTTAATAAGCAAAAGGAAAGGAACATTTGAATCATACCACAAAATTCAAGAGCGATTTTCAAGCCGTTATTGGCGCCATGAGAGTACTCTTCTTCATTCCTTATGGAGCCATTAGGTCCACCGGTCTTGGTGCTGACATCGTAAGTCCCAGCGTCGTGCCATCTACAACAAACCGGTAAACGGAAAACGGAAAAAAGAAATCAATCAATTTAAAAGAAGGATTTATTATCATTAATTATAGTCCTATTACTGTAATACTTAATACTCCTTTGCTTCTATTCAGGTTCATTTCTCGTGTTCAATAAATACTATAATTATTACTAAAATCAATTTTCTTCTTCTATTTCTTGCGTCTTTTTCTTGAAAAGAAAACTCAAAAGAAACGAAGAAGAAGAAGTACGCTAAGCGAAGCATGATAGGAGCGCAGTTCTTGGAGGCGATCAGAGCGCGAAGGTCGCGACGAGCTTTGTCGATCTCCTTAAGGTACTCAGTATCCACAACTGGAAACGCCATTGAAATCTCTCTCTCTGGGAGTATCGACGACTATCCAACTGATTTTGTTTTCTTGGGAATGAAATGAAATGGTCAAGACTCTAACTAGCCTTGTGTGTTGCTTAAAAACTGTGAGAGAAAATAGAAATAGAAATATTGCTACAAAAATATAATAAGGACGATTTATTTTCTTTTGTTTTCTTCTTAGTTTGTTTTTTCGGATTTCGCAATTGAAGATAAGCCAATCAAACGGGATTAGATAGAGAGCGTGGACCTTGGAGCAAAAGAACGGTCGGTATTCACGTGTTATCGGGCTCAGTTTCGTTAATACTTCAGACTTTTGGGCCTTGGGCAGTTCGGTAAATGAACATAAAAAAGGATGCTGAAATTGGGCCGCATCTGTTTTGGGCTCAATCTTGAGAACATCTATGGTGCAAAAAAGATTAAGAAACCAATCTATGCTTTTATCTAAGCATGAAGTTTTTCTTTGCTTTTCTTACAACAATTGTTTTCTTCAAGGCTGGAAGTTGCTATATCAACATTTGAAAATGTAAGCTCAAAACATAAAAATCATCCGATTTTTTGTGCTATTATCACAATCATGTACAAACAACAAACAAATAAAATGACCTATAACCTGGCACAGATTATGAAATGGCTTCCTGTGGGGTAGTATCCTCAATTCAGAAAAGTCCAACAGTATTCAAGGTGAAAATGGAAAAAAGGTTGATCTCATTTTGTTCTCCATTGCAGTTCAACCTGGATCTTTCCATTCTTTGAGTCTATAAGATGGTATCTCTCATTGATTCTTTTGTTGTTAACAACATCTGAAAGATTGATATCAACATAACCTAGTGATTCCTGTTCACGGAAAGAAAAAAATGGCTAATTAGTAATAGAAGACTAGGAAATAAAGATCCAGGATTGCCCCAAAATAAATACCAACACAAAGTTTATCTAAGAATCTCACAAGTGCAAAGTACATGTATGTTGGTGTGCATGTATAAAATGAAGTATAGCATACAAACACACATACAACATATATATATATCAACCAACAGTATCGGAGAACTCAACCAGACTTCAATGGAGATAATTGCCAGCTTAGTCTTTCCAAGCAAAAGGCAATAGCTTTCAGAAAAAAATCCATGCTATTCAGAACATTTCAAATTATAAAGACAATAACAAACAACAAAAAATTTTATATTCTAGGAATATTTATATTCTTCACATCCACAGTGCTCTATTGGGTTTAGACATCAATATTCAGGTAGAATCCTAAGTCCAAATACAAGAAAAAGAACTTTGAACTATCATGAATCAAAGTCCAACATCCAAATCCCAGTCCACAAAACATGGTTAATCTGATATCAGTGTAAGAAGACAGACTTGGCAAACAAAAAATTGAAAGAGATACTGCCACATTGAACGCAACCATGTAAAAGAAATTACCTTTGGGTGCAGTAGGCCTATCCTTGATGATGAACTACTGTGAACTTCCACATGCAATTTATCATTAGTTGGAGGTTCATCCAACATAAATGAAAATTCCTCTTCCCATCTTGGATCTCTGTTTTTCTTCACATGCTGCATAATAAAATTAAAAGAAGTCATTTGAAGAAAATACAGATGACAAACAAAAATCCAGGGCGTAACACTTTAAGAAAATATGTATCTAAAAGGATTCCTTCCATAAATGTCACCTTGCCATTCAATATTTTTGACATCCAGTTAATATAAGTATCTTTTGACAAAGGTGAGATATCACCCACCCTCTTTGATTGTTTCCTTATCCAGTTAAAATTTAATAAGCAACGAAAAATAAAAGATATTAAGTAATATTAATTAGGAGGGATCAGCAAGCTCCCCAGTGCAAAATGCCAGTACCAAAGAATATAGAGCACAATACTAAATAGTTGAAACACAGGGAAAGGTCAACCAATTAGCCAAGACTCTTTACAGGTAGGAAGTCTTTATATTAAATAACACCTAGAAACTTTTCAAACCAAATTAAGCATCTAACATCCAGAAAGGAAGATATTAATTTCTCGAAAATAAATGGAACTTTTCAATGCTGATCTAATAATATACCTTAGTCTTTTTCTCCTCGCCTCTAAAGAGAACCCGCACATATGGATTAGTGTGGTGCTTTCCTTCAACATCTTGTGCCTCATGGATTATGACTACAAGCACACCTCCACCATCAGGTGTACTCTCAGGAGCCTTCTGCACTTCTTTTGACTCCACAAAAGTTGTTGGTATTTCATCATCTTTGAAGGGCTTATATGTCAGCTCCACCACAAGCTGCCCACGTGACTTCTCATTTTGAGCATCATTTAAGTCCATATTCTTAAGGAGGTCAAGGGTGAAAGTTTTTGGCTCCTCAGGAGTAAGTTCTTTCAAAGGAATGACATTGAGACCCATCTTGTCATGCCTGCCAACCTGAGAAAGAGACCAAACATTTGAGACAACAATAGAAACAAAACAAAAAAACTCCAGATCAATAAAAAGTTTGGAGAACATACCTGCTCCCAGTCATAAACACGGAGCTCTAAGGCCTGGGTCTCAGGATCTTTAACAACTATGTCAAATTCCTCATTCCATTCAGGGTTCAAATTCTTGTGCTTTACAGTTGTTTTCCTAGATGGAAGCTTATCCTCAGTTAGCTTCAGTTTAACATAAGGGTCTGATGCACCCAAAAGATCTTTCTTTTTTAGCTTCATTGCCCTTACAACTTTCACGTGGAGAACTCCTACAGGCCTCTTAAAAGCTCTGCAAGTTAAAATCATTTATAAGCCAACACCAAAAATAAAAGACAGTAATAAATGACAACACAACTCATCATGGAGTATGAAAACATTCATGAGGCATACTTTGCTGGATCCAGAATCGGTACTTGCAGGGTTTTAGGCCAAAGATACATGTTCGCAACTTGGTCTTTGATGAGCTCCTGCATGACATCCCCTTATTAACATTCAAAACTATAAACTATTAATTCAGACAAAGCCAGCTTGGACATTAAATAGAAACTTTTTCCAATTTATGCAAAACATGGTCTCATCCTTCCTGAAGTTAACATGGATAAAACCACAACTAAGGAGAAGTCTCCAACTTCTATTAATAAAAATTGTGAATTTTGAGGAAAAGAAAATGTTGTTAAACAGATTGCCCTTTTAAAAAAAGAAATGCAATTTCGATAACTACTCAGGTGAGGAGATGGTAACAAGAAATATCAATATATGGCTTTTTACCTGGACAAATCTGTAGAGACCAGGTATTGACATGAGATCAGCCCCTACAAGCTTCAATCCAAAGTCAACATGAGGCTGCAGATGGAAGACACAGAATTAAGAGAAAAGATGCCTAATCAGTTTTTAACCCAAAGTGTGAGAGAGAGAGAGAGAGAGAGAGAGAGAGAGAGAAGTGATTATTGTATACATAGGCTAACAAACCAGAGGCAATGAGTCAGTTCTCTCAATTCCCTAATATAATTAGAGCATTTGATCACTTAAATCATTCATTAAGAGAGATCTAATGCTTTTGCAGCAGTACCTGACTACCTGAACATATGAACATTGCCTCAATATCACTATGAAAAAAAAATTATTTGATCAATACTTAAATCATTCATCAAGAAAGATCTAATGCTCTTGCAGCAGTACCTGACTACCTGAACATATGAACATTGCCTCGATATCGCTATGGAAAAAAATGATTTGATAAATTTCGGAGATCCAAATGTAATTGTGAAACTCAATAGCACTTTCATCATGAAATTTAACAAACATCTAATGGTGAAAACGTCATACTGGTGAATAAAAGTTGCTATTTTATGATGGATGAGAGAATTCTGGCTTCCTTTGTACTTGAGACACGGTAAACAATTCCATTTTCCATTAATTTATAATCCTACTAAATACATGTCTACCAAAGGGCACATATGGTATATACTTTCAGTTGGTAAAAATACTTCATCACACAGAAATGTCAATGATTCCATTTTCCATTAATTTATAATCCTACTAAATACATGTCTACCAAAGGGCACATATGGTATATACTTTCAGTTGGTAAAAATACTTCATCACACAGAAATGTCAATGATCAAAGATCTAACTATTTGAGGTAGAATTTAATTTCATCCATAATCTCAAACCTTACCTTGTCCATCAAGGACACGTAGATATTTGCAAAACATGGAAAGCTTGGGACCAAAGGCTTCAAGGTAATACGTGGTAGAGCAAACACTTGCAAATCCACAACCTGAAATCATCCAAGCCAAGAAATTAACAACCTCCTCTCCGCGTAGTTCAGTTTCAAAAATAAATAAACACACACACACAATGGTAGGACGTAGAGAAAGTAACAACCTGAACAGTTGCCTTCAGTCCGAATGCTTTTACAGCAATGGTAACATTAGGATTTCCAGCCCACTTTATTAATGGTTCCATGATTAACTCCTTCTCCTCTGTGACATAAACCTTCATACCTGCAAAGAGAAGAGCAACAACATCAGTACAAAATCTTAAAGGAAAAGAAAACAAATCATCCAAAGATAGTTTTTAATCTAAAGATCTAGGCTGTGGTCTAATGATTTAAGTACAAAATGCTCCCATAGCTAAAAACATCAGGGATCTACTATTGTGTGGCACATATTAGATTGGCATGCAGAGGAAAGCATTGAATTAGCAGAGATAACTACATTATCTTCGTCTTTTAAGTGACATGGTGACTATTCCAATAATTTAGTATAAATAAGCAGTCAATCAAGAAGGTGGCAATCCGGAACAATTGTTCAAGCTATATACGATAGAGTTTATGCTATCTCCAATACCTATTCAGAATTACCAAGCACTGTTCTTAGCTTCTCTTGGCAATGCCTTACTAAAAAAAGTTAACTGGCAAGATATTGGCAGGCTCTAGATCAACCATTTAAAAGTAATTCAATAAACTAACCTTGGAAAGTTGGCGGCAAAGATCCTAATGTCAGTGTTTCAAATTCCACAGCATCAATTTTATATTTAGGAATTTGCTCCTCAATTATGGGTTTCGCAATATTCTTGGCAGTCGCACAAATGGCCTACAAAGATCAATTATGAGAAAAAAACTCGGAACAACAATTTAACAGAAGAAACAAAATACAAAGAAAAGCCAACTGTAGTGAGGACTAGAAGTCAAACCTTGTCAAGATGAGGCCACATATATTCCAAGAACTTGTTTAACCAGTCAACCTTCACATACACCAAAAAAGACAAGGTAGTTTTTAGAATACACTGCAGTAAACAAACATAGAAGGACATGGAAAGAATGTGACAGACAATACATACACGATCATAGTCTGGGTTTTTTATCCAAAGTGGTATCTCAGGAAGCATCCGTTGTAAAGTCTCTGAATCTTGCTCAACCAAGGGACGGATTTCAGGATCCTGATAAAGCAAAAATGTGCCTGAATAAACTCCGGAAAAAAGAATGCAAACAAAGGTGACAGATATCAAATTATAACAAGAAAGATGCAGCACATACAAAATTATTTCTATCAGCTTCCCAATTGATCATGAACAAATAACAAAAAGTTTGATCCCTATCTTTACAAAGAAGAAACGTGGTAAGCTGAATTCAAGTCTCCCAATCTTGGCTTATTTTTTGTTAGACCCAGCTCTAAAGTCCCTGCCTAGAATCATATTGAAACTCTCAATTTCAAATTAATAATTTTATGCATGTGATTAATCAAAATATGATATCACTTGCAGTTGACGGCCACGACTCCTACCAGTTTCTACATAGACTAGCTAATTCATTCTTCCATGGATGCAGATTGACTACCGAAATGATTTTTGCACAGTGGGCCAGCAACAGAAAGAGCATCAAATATCCACAGTAAATCCTAAACTAAATCAATAATTTCTCTAGCATAAATTTCTATCCATGTTATTAATCAAATAAGATTTCACATGTACTTGATGGCCATGAATCCTTCCAGTTTCCAGAGAGAACAGTTAAACTAGCTAATTCATTCTCCCATGGATGCAGAACGACTAACAAAATGATTCGATGCACGGTCAACCAGCAAATGCAATAGCATCAAATATCCACATTAAATCAACCTAAACTAAATCAATAATTTCTCCAGTAACTATACCTGCTATTTTCTTATTCAATATCTTATTAACTTCAAAAGTCATTTCTCCCAAATAAGCATGAACTAGTAATAATTATCTAAAAAACAAACTATCCAACAGAAAACCTCAAAGCAATGCAAATAATTATCCACCAATTTCTGCATAAAATCAAACTACAGTGCTTTAGAATGCCTAAAAGATTGAAACAAACATGAATGCAACAATCAAATGAGAAAACTCGAAGCTTAAAATAACCTTTCTACTATGGTTTAACACAAGAAAGAACATAAAAACACAGAGATTACCTTGACATCGCTAGGCTGAAAGTAGATGAAGAGATAATAACCGATCACGAGACCCGCTGAAATCCCAACTCCGAATCCACAGAAACCCAACACAGTACTAATAAACCCCATCAATTTCAAGAAATCAAACAGTAATTCTTTCACTTCTTTCTCTTCTTTTTAAGTTTTCACGTATACCAAATAATCCCTAAATTCACAAAGCTCCCTCAACTTTCTTCGCCGATCAATCACTCTCTCACCAATGAAAACTCCTCGTGTTCCCCAGAATTAATTGCTGAACCGGCAAATCGAGTTGAAAATAAAATAATAAAAATGGGATTGAAAATGAGAATCAAGATACGAATGGCAGTTAAAATATTACAAAAATCGGAATGACGGATTTGTCCTTCACCGATCAATATTTTTGAAAATTGGAAAAATCAACGCTATTTTGAAATAATTGAAAAGAAGATCTGAAAGGAAGGGAAGATGAATAGGCAAGGACTCTTCAGCCAGGTGTTTCTTTAGCACTGGAAAGTAACTGATAATCAACGCTAAGTATAATTATTTTCCCAATTAAGTAATGGGCCCATTATACGTGGCAAGAAACCATTGGATCTCTCTTGAGATTTGATGACTGTATTTTGGCACGTATCTCACGTGGATTGAACCTTTCTAATCAAGGGTCGGTTTCACTAATCTAGAAATATGGAATAGGTGCACACGGATTGCCGACTGCGGGAATTAAGGTACCGAAACTACCCATATAATACGATTTAATATATTAATTTGGGATGGGTATTGATGTCTTTTGACTCTGAATCTTGCCTACGTGACAACATCCCAACAAAAAAGTCAACAATTATAAGATGGGTCCGAAAGGGAAAAGTTGATAAAAAGGAAAAATAGTGAAGCTTTTTTTTTTTAATGTTCCTCTTTTGTCTCTCAATTTCTACATTTGGATGTTTCGCTACTTGGACGTATGTAAATTTTACAAAATCTAATTTGTCTCCATCAAATTTCTTTTTTTACGTCCAGGTGTCTTTATCAACCTTCTCCAATGGTCACTGTCATAAAGCACAATATCTCCTCTAGTCCTCTTTACTTTTCTGTCATTTTATTTTATTTATTATTTATTAATTCAATTTGTTTACGGAAAATTTTGTATTTTTCAAAGTAAAAGGCAACACTTTTCTACAAATTAATGGTTTAATTTAATAATATAAATGTGATCAGATTTGTAAATGTAACATGCCAATTGGGCTAAAAACTAGTGAAAATTTATAGCCTTGGCTCGGTTCTTCGAGAGGAGTTGGTTCATCAGTGATTTCATGTGGTTTCCACCCAAGGTATATATTGATAGCCATCACATTGAAAAGTATTGCATATTCAAAACCAAAAAGAAAAGTATTGCATATTCAAAACCAAAAAGAAAAGTATTGCATATTCGTTTTTGAGTATTAAATAGTAATAAGAATTAGCATAATCTTCATTGATTAAACCTTTTTTTTAGGTGAAGTGTTTTAAATTGAAAATAAAAAATTATTATTCATAAATATCAAAATCAAACTAGTAAAATCTTGCAAGCCAAAAGATTTAGACAAGCAATGGATATATAAGTTAAGGTAGTATTTCATATTGTTCTCATACATATGTCTATCTAGATTGTATCAAAAAATATGTCAATTTAGATTTGTATAATTCGTCTTATATATATACAATAATTATGCATCAATCATCATCATTTACTAAAGATGATAACTAAACTATAATAGATTGTTTGAGTTTGGTCGGCTCATTATGAATGATAAAATTCTCGCATTTCTATTAAAAACTCGAATTCCATACCAAACTTAAGGAAAGTGAGTGCAAACTACTTGAACCAAAGTGAATTTTTCTTCCTTTCTTCTTCTTTTTTTTTTTCCTTTTAAAGGTGTAAAATAAAATAAAATAAACTAGAAACTGTAACCCGGCCAAAAAAAAAACTGGAAATTGTAAATTACGCACAGATCTAAATTCAAACCGAAGCCCAACTAGATTAGTAAGGCAAACTGGGTTTGAAACCCACGCTGCGCGGAAATGCGGCCCAGTATTATATCACTGTCACAGCCACAAATCGACGAAACATGCAACGAGAGAAGCCCACGCAAGCTGAAAGCCTGAAACCAAACTGCCCCGAATCCCCGATGCTCGTTCAAACTGAACTCCATCGTATTACCTACCCGGAAATCTTTCCCTTTCCGTCCAGCATTTCAATTCAACACCTTTTTTTTTTCCCTCTTTCTCATAAATAATAACATACAAATAGCTAAATACATGAGAGGAATGAGGGGAAAAGAAAGTAGTAGCTTCTTAACTGATAAAGTCGCTATCTTTTATCTTTTAAATGAAAAATGATGGCTTTAGTGTTATCGTCTTAAAGATACAAGTTTAGCATGTTGAATGTTGATGTCGGTAAAGCAAATAATAATGTTTTCAAAACCATGTGATAGGTCCCGATTAATACCAAACACATTTAATTAGATTAAATATTATTATTCAAATTACAGTAGTAGGATGGCTTGGTGTTTTCTGAAATCAAAGATAATTTTTTTCCTTTTTTCTGTTGATGTCACTGGTGAAAGGTGCGTAATGCTTGTTTGACTTTACATCGATCTTTAGTTAAGTTAACCCATATAGATATATATATGGTAATTAATTACAGTGATTTAATTTAAAAAAAATTATTGATTTTTCAGTTTGTTATTTAAATTAAATAAATACATTTTGTGTGTCTTTGTCTTGCTTTCAGAAATAAAAAAGGTGGCAAAATTCAAAGTCTTCTTATTTCAGTTGCATTCCACGAATAGTGAGGTCTATCGGTGACACCAAGGAACGTTGATATTGGTTCATCCCAAGAATGGCAATCCCAATTCCAAAAGTCATTGTCTCTTTTGCCTTTACAAAACCATATTATTACTAGTAGTTTTAATTTTAATTTTATTTTAATATAACAACTTATTCACCTCTTCGGTATAGGATGATATCAACATTCAACACCAACTATGAATTTATAAACTTTAGTAGAATTCTTATGGGGTTAATTTGATAATTTGTGGGCGACATTTTAATAAAACTATATGTATACAGTTATATGGGTGCACATGCTGATCATAATGATGATATTTTGGCTACTCTAAACCCTATACATAGGCTCTTGTCAAAAAAAAAAAAATCTATACATAGGCTAAATCATCTATTCATAATAAAAAAGTATTTCAAGGTTCAGTCCTAACCAGTGTTTTTAAATCCGGACCAATAGCAAAGACTTATATGTGATATATTTGCACCATATATAATATTTATATATATGATATTAATAATCTAATATATAATAACTCTCTTATGACTCAGTCGGTTGATCCAGGAGTCGGAAGCTTTAACGGGCCAAAGGGCGGGTCAGATATGAAAAACATTGGTCCTAACTCCTAATTCGACATGTTTAATTATTTTATTGGTATAGCTATAGTATCTTTCACTAAAATGTTAGTAATATTAAAACATTGATTTATAAATATATATTAAAGGCTAAAGTTATAATAACATATATACTTATATAATATAATAGAATAAATTTTTTTTGGTACAAAAGATGCCGACAATGTCAGCTAAGCTCTACGAATAGCAATGCCATCAACATTCTGCTCAAGCAAAGGAATCAATCCATGGAGTGGATTAACCAAAACCTCTGTACCATACGGAATGTCTTGTCCAAAGTTTACCAAGAAGTCTGCACATCGATTGCCTTCTCTATAAATTTAAATATTGAAACACACTTCTTGTGACAATTTGAATAAATATTTTACAAGTCTATCAAATTAAGTTTGGAATTTATGCCATCCCATTTTTGATCCAAAGAAAAATAAAACGGCATCAATCATCAATTCAAGATTTTGTGCCATTTGATCCAAGAAAAAAAAGGCATAAATAAGAGTTGTGAGAAAATACCAGTAGTAGTTAGTTATATACTCCAAGTAAAATAATTTTAATCCAAAAAAGTAGAAAAGCATCAAATATCGACAAAGGCTACATTGAAAATTAGGAAGCCAAAGTCTACTTGGCACCCCATCAGCCATTTCCCGATAGAGACGGTCCAAGCGGAGAAGTATTCACCGCCATGGAACTTCACTCTTTATATTCTTTTTCATTTTTGGCCCTAAAGTAACCTCTTCTTACTTGTTTTTATTCCTACTTTAAATAGACTCTTGTACTAATTTATTTATTTTCAGTATATACAAGGAGTAGAAAGACCAAAAAAAAAAAAACGAAAAATTCTTCCCGAAAATCTTTACTGACAATAAGTATTTATATATTAAAAAATCTGAAAAGCCTCCTCCTCTTCTTTATTCCTTCTTCACTTTAGGGTTTCAGGTTTATGTATTAACCTCTACCCTCTCCCCTTTTACAAAATCCCCAATTTTCATCGTCCAATTTCAATATCGTTAAAACCAAAGATAAAGGCGTTTGTTAATTCGAGGGTTTCGGTTTATTCCGAGGCTTGAATTTGTTTTGTTTTTAATTTTCTAGGGTTTGGATCAGTTGTTGTTGAGATGCATGGATTAATCGGATCAGGAACCGTCTGATCTTGTTGTGGTGTCCGTCCGATAACCAGGGGCGGTGGTCCCCTTTGTATGGAAACTCGGAGCCGGAAGCGGGCGGAGGCCTCCTCAACTGCCCCTTCATCTTCATCTTCTCCCTCCGGTCCCACCACTCGCTCTAACAAACGTGCTCGTCTTTCTTCGTCCTCCGCCGCCGCCGCCACCACCACTCGCTCTCGCACTTCCCGCGCTGCTGCTGCTGCCGCCTTAATGGACCCCACCACAACCGAATCTTCTTCTGGTTCACGCCGTGATCGCCGTTCCAGCAAAGCTAACCAAACCACAACAAGTGACAGTCCGAATCTTGCCTCCGATAAAGGCAAAGAGAAGGAACATGATCTAAGGATTCGCGATAGAGATAGAGATAGGGATAATAACAACAACAACAATTCCAATCATCCCGAGAGAAGCTTAGGCTTAAATATGGATACCTCCGGGGGTGATGAGGATGATAATGATAGCGAAGGAGGTGTAGGCATTTTGCACCAGAATCTGACCTCAGCAAGCAGCGCCTTACAAGGATTGTTGCGGAAGCTTGGTGCTGGGCTGGATGATTTGCTGCCCTCATCGGCTATGGGTTCTGCCTCTTCATCTCATCAAAGCGGCAGGTTAAAGAAGATCCTGTCTGGGTTGCGTGCTGATGGAGAGGAAGGGAAGCAAGTGGAGGCATTGACACAGCTTTGCGAGATGCTTTCAATTGGGACTGAGGAGTCATTGAGCACATTTTCTGTAGATTCTTTTGTTCCCGTGCTCGTTGGATTGCTTAATCATGAGAGTAATCCTGATATCATGCTTCTTGCGGCAAGGGCACTTACTCATTTGTGTGATGTCTTGCCTTCTTCGTGTGCTGCTGTGGTGCATTACGGTGCTGTTTCGTGTTTTTGTGCTAGGTTGCTCACTATAGAGTATATGGACTTGGCTGAACAGGTTAGTTTTAATTTTATTTGTATATTTTTCATAATCTATAATATATATATAGGAAAGGATAGTAATTGAATATGGGATTAAAGTTGATGAGTGCACTCGGTGTTAACTAGCATTTTGTGCTTTGATTGTTTGCTCGTGATTAGAGTGCTACTAACTAATGCTAGTGATTGAACCAATAGGATCAATTTGAGGTTGCAGAATAATCACTGTAATGAGAGCCTGTATTTTTACTTAAATTTGCTTGTTTCCAACTATGCATAAATGCGCTTTTGTCTGATTTGTTCCTACCAAATGGTGTACTACATTGTTCATACTGTAAACTTGAATTTAAATAGTTCAAAATTGTAGGTTTCTTCTAGTCCACGTTCTTAACTTTTTTATTAAAATGCTGGAAACAGTCTCTGCAAGCTTTGAAGAAGATATCTCAGGAACACCCTACTGCTTGTTTGCGAGCTGGTGCTCTCATGGCAGTGCTTTCATATCTGGATTTTTTCTCTACTGGAGTTCAGGTAATTAGTTTGTGAGTGTTAAATGATGTATGGAGTGAAGAAACTTCTTGCCATTTAGATTATTGAATTTGTTGCTTGATCTCATGTTCCAGCGAGTGGCACTATCTACTGCTGCAAATATGTGCAAGAAACTCCCTTCAGATGCAGCTGATTACGTCATGGAAGCTGTACCACTATTAACAAATCTATTGCAGTATCCCGATGCTAAGGTAACTTGAATGTTGTATTCATGACAATATATTCAATGTAGATTGTATTTTTTTTTAATCTTGTATGTTTGTTATTTTTGTAGGTGCTGGAGCATGCTTCTGTTTGTTTGACCCGCATTGCAGAAGCCTTTGCATCTTCTCCAGATAAATTAGATGAGCTATGCAATCATGGATTGGTTACTCAAGCAGCATCTCTCATTTCGACAAGCAATTCTGGAGGTGGTCAGGCATCTTTAAGCACACCAACATATACGGTGAATAGATGTTGCTCTTTTCTTTCTTTATTTTATACCAATGCATTTCATTTGTATTTATGTGTAACTTCGTGACATTTGCATTCTTGAATTAAGGGCTTAATTCGTCTGCTTTCAACGTGTGCAAGTGGCTCTCCACTGGGAGCTAAAACTTTACTGCTGCTTGGTATCAGTGGCATACTAAAAGATATACTATCAGGTTCTGGTGTTTCTGCTAATTCATCTGTTTCACCAGCATTAAGCAGACCAGCGGAGCAGGTAATTCTTTTTTTAAGCTGAAGATATTGTCATTGCACATATATGTATCTCTGTTTTCATGTGATATGTGTAATGTATGCAATGCCATATTAATACAAGAATTGCTGAGGAAATTGAGTGTAGTATCTAAAGACACAAAGTATACAATGTCATGTGATATGTTTTAGAATCAGTTTAGGTTAACATTGTATATCATGTCCATGATTTTTTGTTGTGCTTAAAGCTACTTGTGTTGAATTTTATGCGCTTATTGCTTGCACATTAGGCTTCTCTCTCTCTCTCTCAATAATGAACATAGAATGCTTATATGCTTTTACCCTTTTTCATTGTCCTCTGGTTTTCATCTTACTGTGTAGATTTTTGAGATTGTCAATCTGGCAAATGAGCTTCTTCCTCCACTGCCACAAGGAACCATCTCTCTCCCTGCCAGCTCTAACATATTTGTGAAAGGATCTATTGTGAAGAAGTCTCCTGCCAGCAGCTCTGGGAAGCAAGAAGATCCCAATGGAAATGCTCCTGAGGTTTCGGCACGGGAAAAATTGTTGAATGATCAACCTGAACTTCTTCAGCAGTTTGGAATGGATCTCCTTCCTGTTCTCATACAGGTGAGTTTCTTTGCTGACGATAGGTTTGTTGTTTCTTTGTTTTATTGATACTTGAGGTCTCCTAACTTTTGTCAAGCAGATCTATGGTTCCAGCGTCAGTAGTCCTGTTCGCCACAAGTGCCTCTCAGTTATTGGAAAATTGATGTACTTCAGCAGTGCGGAGATGATCCAGAATCTATTGAGCGTCACAAACATATCAAGGTATGTACCTTAAGCAAAACAGGTTAGGTGACATATTCATGCAATGGTGGTAACAGATACTAACTATGTTGTTTGATGTTCTAGCTTCTTGGCTGGTGTCTTAGCTTGGAAAGATCCACATGTCCTGGTACCATCCCTCCAAATTGCTGAGATCCTTATGGAAAAGCTTCCTGGAACCTTCTCCAAAATGTTTGTCAGAGAGGGTGTGGTTCATGCTGTGGACCAGCTTATATTAATTGGCAGTCAAAGTTCAACTCCTGCTCAAGCATCTTCTGCTGAGAAGGATAATGATTCTGTATCTGGAACGTCATCACGTTCTAG
Source organism: Corchorus olitorius (assembly GCA_001974825.2). Classification (NCBI taxonomy): domain Eukaryota; kingdom Viridiplantae; phylum Streptophyta; class Magnoliopsida; order Malvales; family Malvaceae; genus Corchorus; species Corchorus olitorius. The sequence goes on from AWUE01016328.1 coordinate 42,844, forward strand.
GCGTTACAGGCGACGCAGTGGTAACTCTAATGCTGATGGAAGTTCAGTGGAGGAGTCCAAGAATCCAGCATCTGTAAATATTGGTTCACCTCCGAGTTCAGTAGAAATTCCATCAGCCAATTCCAGTCTTCGTACAGCGGTAAGTGCATGTGCTAAAGCTTTTAAGGATAAGTATTTCCCGGCAGATCCTGGAGCTGCTGAAGTTGGAGTAACAGATGATCTCTTACACTTAAAGAATCTTTGCGCGAAATTGAATGCTGGTGTTGATGATCAAAAGACTAAGGCAAAAGGAAAATCTAAAGCTTCAGGGTCTCGATTGGGTGAATTTTCTGCTAGCAAGGAAGAGTATTTGATTGGGGTGGTTTCTGAGATGCTAACAGAACTAAGCAAGGGGGATGGTGTTTCCACTTTTGAGTTTACTGGTAGTGGGGTTGTTGCAGCCTTGTTAAACTATTTTTCTTGTGGATATTTCTCCAAGGAGAGAATTTCAGATACAAACCTGCCCAAGCTTCGTCACCAAGCCCTTAAAAGATTCAAATCTTTTGTCAGTGTTGCACTTCCTTCCAGCGTGGATGAAGGAAATATTGCTCCTATGAGCGTCCTGGTTCAGAAGCTTCAAAATGCTTTATCCTCACTAGAGCGTTTCCCTGTTGTTCTTAGCCATTCATCTAGGTCATCAGGTGGAAGTGCTCGGCTTTCCTCTGGATTAAGTGCATTGTCACAGCCTTTTAAGTTGCGCCTCTGTCGGGCCCAAGGAGATAAGTCCCTTCGTGATTATTCTTCAAATGTTGTGTTGATTGATCCATTAGCAAGTCTAGCAGCTGTTGAAGAGTTTCTATGGCCACGAGTTCAAAGAACTGACACTGCTCAGAAACCCTCTGTGTCTGTGGGAAATTCTGAGTCTGGGAACACACCTAGTGGGGCTGGTGCTTCTTCTCCATCTACCTCAACTCCTGCTTCGACCACTCGTCGCCACTCTTCAAGGTCCAGATCATCTGTCAATATAGGAGATATGACAAGAAAGGAACCCTCACAGGAGAAGAGTACAAGTTCATCTAAGGGTAAAGGTAAGGCTGTTTTGAAGCCTGCTCAAGAAGAGTCAAGAGGACCTCAAACAAGAAATGCTGCTCGTAGAAGAGCTGCTCTGGATAAAGAAGCACCAATGAAACCTGCAAATGGCGACTCCACTTCGGAGGTATACTTATTGATAGATATGATAATTGTGTTTAGTGTCATTTGTATTTTATTAGCTCTTATGCTGATTTTAGTTTAAATTGATAATCATCTGTTAATAATGTGACTTGTATCTCATCTACCCTACTTTTAGCTTGTGCTTTTCTTATTAATTGTTTGCAGGGAACTGTGCCTGTTTATTCTATTTGCTATTCAATCATATTGATCATATTGTCCCCCTTTTTTATAGGATGAAGAATTGGATATGTCTCCTGTGGAGATTGATGATGCTTTGGTGATTGAAGATGATGATATTTCTGATGATGAAGATGATGATCATGAAGACGTAAGTTATTTTGTGCTAAAGCCCTTCTTGTTGTTTGTAAACTATATTTAATGGTACGGTTATTTGATGGAATTGTTACTTCTTTTCCAGGTGCTCAGAGATGATTCTCTACCTCTCTGCATGCCAGAAAAAGTACATGATGTTAAATTGGGTGATTCAACCGAAGATGGCACGCCTCCTCCTGCAGCAAGTGATAGCCAGACCAATGCCGCTTCAGGATCTAGCAGCAGAGCTGCTGCCAGAGGTTCGGATGCCGCTGACTTTAGGAGTGCTTATGGCTCAAGGGGTGCAATGTCCTTTGCTGCTGCTGCTATGGCTGGGCTTGGATCTGCCAATGGTAGAGGTATTAGGGGAGGCAGAGATCGACAAGGACGGCCTCCATTTGGCAGTTCTACTGAGCCTCCAAAGTTGATATTTATTGCTGGTGGCAAGCAGCTCAACAGGCATTTGACCATCTATCAGGCCATACAAAGACAGCTTGTGTTAGATGAGGACGATGATGAGCGATATGCCGGTAGTGATTTTATATCTAGTGATGGAAGCAGGCTATGGAGTGATATCTACACAATAACATATCAGAGGGCAGATAGCCAAACTGACCGGACATCTGTAGGGGGGCCCGGTTCTGCTACAGCATCTAAATCTACTAAATCTGGTTCTTCTAACTCCATCTCTGATCCCCAAAGTCATAGAATGTCACTATTAGATAGCATCTTGCAAGGAGAACTTCCTTGTGATCTAGAAAGATCTAACTGTACATATACTATATTGGCATTGTTGCGTGTGTTAGAGGGTTTGAATCAGCTTGCACCTCGTTTGAGAGCGCAGATAGTTGCTGACAATTTTGCCGAGGGAAAAATCTCAGATCTGGATGAGTTGAGTACCACTGGTGCTAGAGTTCCCTATGAGGAATTTATTAATGGTAAGCTCACTCCAAAACTGGCACGGCAAATACAGGATGCCCTTGCTCTATGCAGTGGAAGCCTGCCTTCCTGGTGTTACCAGTTAACAAAGGCATGCCCCTTTTTGTTTCCTTTTGAGACACGAAGGCAGTACTTTTATTCAACTGCCTTTGGGTTGTCTCGTGCATTATATCGTCTTCAGCAGCAGCAGGGTGTTGATGGACATGGATCGACTAATGAAAGGGAGGTAAGAGTTGGGAGATTACAGCGGCAGAAAGTTCGTGTCTCCCGAAACCGCATTTTGGATTCTGCTGCAAAAGTAATGGAAATGTATTCTAGCCAGAAAGCTGTGCTTGAAGTCGAATATTTTGGAGAAGTTGGCACTGGTTTGGGTCCGACTTTGGAGTTCTATACACTCTTAAGTCATGACTTGCAAAAGGCTGGACTTGGAATGTGGAGGTCAAATTCTACATGGGACAAATCATCAATGGAAATCGACGGAGATGAAGAGAAAAAGGGAAAAACTGCTGGTTCTGGTACTATTGAGGGAGATATAATCCAAGCTCCTCTGGGGTTGTTTCCTCGACCTTGGCCGCCAAATGCTGAGGCTTCTGAAGGTAGCCAGTTTTATAGAGTAATTGAATATTTCCGGCTGGTTGGACGTGTGATGGCTAAAGCCCTTCAAGATGGACGGCTTTTAGACCTGCCTCTGTCAACGTCATTTTATAAACTGGTCCTTGGTCAGGTAAGCCATTGCGCATAGTTTAGCATGTGGAACATCTTAAATCCTCTTTAACTTGTAGATCACTTACCTATAGAATAGGTAATGATGATTGTCCAAATGATGTTTTTACTTCTTCTAAAGTTGCACTTCACAATCCATTGCAGGAGCTTGATTTGCATGATATTATGTCTTTTGACGCTGAGCTTGGGAAAACTTTGCAAGAATTACATCTTCTTGTTTGTAGAAAACAATATTTAGAATCAATGAGTGGTGACAATAGTGAAGCAATTGCCAATTTGCGCTTCCGCGGTGCTCCCATAGAAGACCTCTGTTTGGATTTTACACTTCCAGGCTATCCTGATTACATCTTGAAGCCAGGGGATGAAACTGTAAATATTCAACTTCCCATGCCATACCCCCCTCTCCCTTGTTCATTGTTTTTGGTCAAAGATTGTTCTAACTATGTATTCAATAAATCAGGTGGATATCAATAACTTAGAGGAATACATATCCTTGGTGGTGGATGCAACTGTCAAGACTGGAATTATGCGGCAAATGGAGGCATTTCGGGCAGGATTTAATCAGGTCAAGTTGCTTTCTTAATCCCGAGTTATCTTGATTAACCTGACAAGTTGACTTTTGTCGTGGATTTTCTTGTTAATTTTTTGCTTGTATGAAGGTTTTCTTGGGATTTATTGTGATGTTAATTTATCTTTTACGTAACAAGCAGGTTTTTGATATTGCATCACTACAAATATTTATACCCCAAGAGTTGGACTATTTGCTGTGTGGCCGCAGAGAGTTGTGGGAGGTAATGTGACACTCGAATTGTATGATAATCTTGCTAGCTTCTTTGATTGGAACATGGTTTCGATAGTTTAACTATTAACATCTAATTATGCAGGCTGAGACACTTGCTGATCACATAAAATTTGATCATGGATACACCGCAAAGAGCCCTGCGATAGTAAATGTATGTATCTCTTATAACATTCTTATTCAAATATTTTGGAATCTAACTACTTTAATGCCCATTTGATCCATATAATGATTTTTTCCTTTTTGTTTTGTGTTTTTGTAGTTGCTTGAAATTATGGGAGAATTTACACCGGAGCAGCAGAGAGCCTTCTGCCAGTTTGTTACTGGTGCACCCAGACTTCCACCTGGTGGTCTGGCAGTGCTGAATCCAAAGCTGACCATTGTGAGAAAGGTAACTTCAGTTAAGATTTGGAAAAGTTTCACTTAAATTTTCTTACAAGAATATGACATAATGCAGTTGATGAAATTATACAAGAATGATGTTGAGTGAGGTGGAAATGGGATTCACATCTGATTTATGTCAATTTTCTAAAGTTCATAGAATTAATTTGCTTCTTACGTGCAGTAAGCTACTACTTAAGTGATCAGTATCATTTGAGGCAGCTTGGTGATGCTGCAGAACTTGATTTCTGTTAATGGTTTCTGATCATCCAAGAATCTGCTTCTCTTTTCATATGTTCATGTGTCTAATGCTTATCTGTCTGAATGCAGCATTCTTCTTCTGCAAGTGCGGCTGCTCCCAATGGAACCGGAGCCTCAGAATCAGCAGATGAGGACTTGCCCAGTGTCATGACTTGTGCTAATTACTTGAAACTTCCTCCATATTCTACCAAGGTATGGTTTAGTTAAAGATTGGTTTTCCATATATTATCCTTATTTAATTTTCATGATTATCCTTTTTCTGTTTCTTTTTCCTCATTGATGACTGTTGCTGTCCGAACAGGAAATTATGTTTAAGAAGTTACTATATGCAATCAACGAAGGGCAGGGTTCTTTTGATTTGTCATGAGTTGGCAAGACTAACTACAAGAGACCCGTGTATATTCTTGAACAAACACAATCTGGGTCTATTTTCTCACCTGCGATTATTTTTGGTTGTTTCAAAGTGGCATATTATTTTGGCTCAAATAATGGATTTTCTTCACTGCTCTTGGGGTGGCATTGGCAAGGTGGTTGGTTTCTACTTCAGATAGGGGACCGATGCTTTCATGGCCCTATAAATTTTGGGTATAATATGACTCAAGCTCATTTTCATATTTCCTTCTAACTTCTTTCTGTTGTGTGTGTACATTTTTGGTGAATATTTTTTCTTCTTTTGAATTCTGATTAGGTGTGAATTAGGAACTGTAATGCACAAAGCAGAAATGGAAGTTGGCAAAGGAAGGATTTTCTGGAGCACTGTTGCAGCTGCTAGAGCTTTTGTACATAAATAGGAATTTTATATGTTTTTTTGGTTTTTTTGGTTTGACAATTTATTGGCTGGCAAGATATATACATATATATGGCGTAAATGGTGGAAGGAAAATGAAATAAATGATCAAATTGTTATGCCTTTTTCAAGTTCATTCTTTATTTCTCTATTTTTATACTCATTTTGGAAGAAAAATAGTTTACAACTTGCATGCCAATGATGATCAAAGCTATTAGATAAATCATACATGTGGGTTTTTCATATCTTCTGTATTGAGTATTCTTCTTCAAATGTGATAAATCCTTCTTTATCATATCATTGGAATTGTAAGAGAAAGAAAAGTGAAGGTACTTGGATCAGATTACTGAAATCGTTAAATCATTCATTAACATCTCTGGCTCAATTGGTGAAGACAAATGGGAAGCACAATGCATGTTTTGATACCCATTTTCCATTCGGTACTTATGTCTGAGAGTTTAAGAAAGCTCAAGATTCAGATCCAATGCTCTCCAATCTGAAAGCATGAACTCTCAATGAGTTTTTTTTTTTTTTTTTTTGGAGTAAAACAAGCTAATTCTTCATCAATTAGGGAGAAGGATTACAAATATGTGAAGATAAGTAACCCACTCACACCCTTTGTACACCCAAAACACATTCAGTTTTAACAATATCATGAGCTAAAACATTTGCCCCCCCGTTTAACAAAATTAAAAGAGATAGAGTCAAACTGATTAGAAAGAGCTAAAATATCATGAATTAAAGCAGCTACCTGCCAAAATGATGCATTGCCCTTCCTTATCTCTTCTATAGCCTGCTTGCTATATCAAATAGATGATGAGTTTAAAATAGCCAAGGATGGAGATTTTCATGCTCTAACATCAGATAGATTGAGCGTAAAAGGTCAAAAATTTGGGTGAGAGCAGTAATTGAAGTGCATATTTATGGATATATGGATTAATAGGACAAAAATGGCCCATACAGAATGCTAATGAAATGTCTTAAATGCATAAATAATTAATACCACGCTACACTACTAGGAAAATAGAACAAGAAAATTTCCAGTACGGAGAAAGAGGACAAGCTAAAGCTCAACTGAAATACTATGAACAATAACAGCCTGAGAGATGGCCACAGAATCTTCTTCATATTGCACTCTCAATTTAACAACTGAAACAATTAAGATTGGAGAGTCTAATAAGTAACAACAAAATCTTTGTTTCTTATTGACATAATGATAAATATTTCCAAATTTATATACTTAACATCAAATTTTATTTTATTTATTATTTGGGTGAGATTGTATTTGGAGCTTTTTGACAATTTTCCAATCGCTACTTAAGAAAATAAATGAAAAGGAAATGATACTTGCTCAGCGTGCAAAATGATTGAAGAATAAGAAAAAAAGAATTTTAAACTTGAAAATTGCAGTCATCCCTGTTCATTGCAAATTTATGAATCAGAAATACAAATGATCATAACACAAGAAAGTTGAAGAACTAGAATAATAACCAGTTACATCACTAGCTACACTCTTAATAATTTAAGCCTTCCATTAATAATGCCATAGCTCCAAAGCTTTTAATTCTTGAAAGCGCACTTCAATTGTACTGCCAAAGCCTTCTTCATATTTGGGCAGGCATCGTTTTTCTCGAATTCTGGAGTGTCCAATGGAATCGTGCAGCTCATTTTCCCCAGACAATACTGTTTTTTTTTTTTTTTTTAAAGACAAACAAACACCAGCACATTCATTAGCATCATCAATCAAAACCATTGTAATAATTGTACTAATTGTAGACAAAATTACTACCTTTTCAACAACTTCCTTGGAAACGGGAGACGTGCAATTTCCAAGATCGTAGGTTCCGCAGGCACCAAAAGGATCGCCGAAGCTGGCGAACTCTACGGCAACGACATGTTTCTTGTTCGGACATATCAGTTCAGCCTTTGGTCTCAAATCATTGGATTTGGCTTTAAGGTTTCCAGCTTTGGTCTCGAATAGCCTCACCGATGGCGGGTGATATTCGGTTACAAAACTGCACACCGTATCTCTATCAACTGTTAAGATCTCAACATTCTTGGGGTCACCTCCTTCCTCTTCCAATATAACAATGAAATTGTTGGTTGGCTTCAGGAATGCTCTTGGGATTTGGTACCTACCCACAAAAATCAAAAAATTTCAGTAATGAAAAACTTTTCTTTCCACTTCCTTGTTATGCAAGAAACCAACAATGGTATGGTGGTATAACATTTGACATACTCGGATTGAGTAGGTTGAAGCAGAGGAGAAAGGTAAGACATCCAGTATCGCCCTATGCTTTCGCCATTGATCCAAACCATACCTTTTCCCATACCAGTCATTCGAATAGCAACCGGGTCGTTTCCTTCAGGAGCATCAAAGTAACCCTATTTTTTGACCAACAAAACAAAATTTGTGAATTTCAGAAAGAAAAAACTTTCAAGCATTTCATAGATATATACTACTATATTTACCTTGTACCAAGTTAAAGCTGGTCCTCCACTAGGTGTCTTCCACTCTACTTTCTTTGAGCCTTTTTCAGTAAAGAGTTGCTTCTTTTCTCCATCAAGTCCAGCTTGATGCCCCCACCCATTTATTGAAAGGTCAAGTGTTCCGGTGTTCAAACCTAGAATGGTGATTGAACGAGGCCCTGCATATCTATGCTCCATATAGGCTCCACTATCCTGCAAATTTTAATAAGCAAAAGATTTTAATACCCTAAAATTTCGAGTTTTCAAGGCTGAAAATTGCTTTTAATTAAGTTGCAGAAATGGGCTTACTGGAAGTCCCACTAAGTATCCCAAGAGACTAATTTGGTTATTTCCTGACTTGAACTTGACAGGTTTCTGGAACACAAAGCTCTTCTCAACTTTGCTTCCATGTGCAGCACCTGAGAAACAGAATCAAGATTAGGGAAATTGATTTTACTATATATGGAATTAAAGAAGAAATCTTGCTGCTTTGACTAATTACCAACAAATTCGCCATTTACGAAAGCAAGGAGTCCATGGCCAAGACTTGCAACCCTTAAAACTGGGAGGATTTCTTTCTTCATTGGCAAGTCACGAGGACCCAATTCAATGCTGCACAAGTCAAAATGTTAGTATCTTACAAGGTGTTTGTTTTTATGTTTTAAAGGTAATTAGTAATAATATACTACTTACGTAGTTGTAAACCAACCATAATCGGTTGTATCTTTTGTCAAGCCATAAAGCTCCATGGCTTCCTTGCTTATAGATCCAAGTTGGGTAGGAACAAATTCCTGGTACATCTGCCAGTTAAAGTTCTTGTTTGCAGTTTGCGATCTTACAAAGTTCCTGGCGTTATGTTGTGCCGTGATCATCTGAGTGTTGTAAACCACAGTCTTGCAGTCTGGGAGAATGCTAATGGATCGAGCCGGCAAGTTATAATCGTGGCCCCTGAAGTTGATTGTTTGTCCATTCTTGGTATCATTGTTGGCTAAGAAAGCTGCACAGATTGAACTTCCTGGTTGCTCGAAGATTCTTACTTCTTGGTCTGGACCCAACTTTTGGACTGAGGCCACACTTCCCCACAACAATGCCCTCTTGCACAAATTCAATGCCTTGTGAAGATCCTTGAGGTGGGCCCATTTTGGGTCTCTCTGCAAACCTGCACACACGCCATTTTCAGCAGCAAGTCAGATTTTCAATCTACAATGTAATGAATCATCATATATGAATTATTTAAATTTTTAATATTTCAATCTTATCCCTAAAGGGACACATGTCACCCTTCTAGACTCGCACATGCAGTATGCTAAACTCCACCGACGGTGTATCTATATATTAGCCTTAATCTTACCATATTCGTCAAGAGGAGCCTCATCATAGTAGCGAGTTGTTGTGAAAGCAGCGCTTGTTCTGCCAAAGTTTGTGCCACCATGGTACTGCAAAAACAAAACAGGAACATTAATTCAGCTATATATGTCTAGAAAGAATCCAATCAAACTCAGGGGAAGAATGAAGATCATTTTCCTACCATGTAGTAGTTAACCAGACTTCCATTTTTGGAGAAGAAACGAGCAACTCCGTATGCCAAATCTTCTGCTGATCTTTGAGATGGTGGGTCTCCGAAAACTCTATACCTGAATTGTTAAAACAGATACCATTAGCCCTATATACACAAAATTTTGGGACTTGGGAGTGAATTAGTTCAATGAACTTAAGCAATATTTCTTACTGTGCAGTCCAGTTCTCAGTCCACAATGCAGGCTTGTAGCGCTTGTTTGGACCGGTGAAAGTGTCTCCGCAGTGCCTTCCATTGCAAGTATTGATCTGAATAATGGAGTAAATATTAGTAATTTCGTATGCAAAATACCAATTATAGAGCAAAAGTTAAAAAAAAAAAAAAAAAAAAAAAAAAAAGAAAGAAGAAACTTACGACAGGGTCAGGGGCATCTCTCTGCTTGCACATGATCCATGGGACACCAACGTCCAAGGCAACGGCTGTCTTGGCTGCCCATTGAATATAACTTTCTCCTCGTTCTCTGAAAGCTTGTTGAATTGTGTTGTACTCATTCTCGATCTGCAATAATTAACAAGTAATATCAAAATCTATATATGTGGGATTCAAGATTTTTTAGCAGAAGATTATATACCAGAATCAATATAATATCAAATCAAACCTGGGCTGTAATGATAGGGCCTCCTTGTGAAGCAAACAACTTCTCTTCCTTCATTTTATTAACAATCATCGTAACAAATTTCTTCATGTAATTCTGCAAAAAGCCAAAAAATTTTACTCAGCCTCATTTTGTATAAAATCTGTGTGATATTATTAAGATTGAAAAACACACACACACATTACCTTCCATGGTCCATTATCAGAACGGAATGTGATGTCAGGGACCTCTCTTAGCCAATATGGTAATCCTCTGTTAAAAAAAAATATAGCTATTGTTTAGATTTAAAAAGAGAAGAGTGGGAAGAAAGAAATGAAGAATATTGACAAGTTTGAATATTGCTTACCCATGGTTCCATTCACCCTGAATAAATGGGCCAATCCGAAGAATTGCATACATTTTGAGTTCAGCAATTTGCTTGATGAACTTGACCAAGTCAAATCTTCCTTCAAAATTGAACTGCCCTTCGATTGGCTCATGTGCATTCCAGAAAACATACGTGTCAATCACGTTCAGACCTCCATGTTTAGCTTTCATCAGAAGTTCCAACCATCTCTGCAAATAATATTCAACACATATATATAATAATAATTAGTTCTAAAAACCAAAACCCAAATTGAATTAATTGTTCCAAATCAAGATCACCATATAAATAAAAACCATACATCTGGGGTGCTACGAGGGTAATGAATGGAACCAGAATAAAGCAACTCTCTTTTGCCATTGACGATCAAAGACCTTCCATCATAACTGACGCCCTTGACATTGTTTGTCTTAGGCTCGCCGCCGCCACTATCTTCTTTGTCATCATCGTCGGCAAAAGTTGAAGTAAGTAGCAACGAGAAAAGGGTTAATCTTAAAAGTAAACGCCGTGAGTCTACCATTGTTGTTGTATCAGTAGAAGAGGAAACCTTTTGTTTTTTTGTTTTGTAATTCTTTTGAGAGTAATTTGTGTTGTTGGTTTGAAACCTAAAGGGAGAGGGAATGATGAAGGTGTTCAAGACAAGATATAAATGGATCGAAGCCGTCTTTGGGAGCCTCTACCTTAAAGGGAGAGGTGCCCGAGGAAGCTCAAATGACTAAGACTTGGAAAGACAATGATATAGGAGAAAGACATGGTGAATGTAAGGTGTTACATCAAATTTCGGATTCGGGTTTTGAAATTCTACTAATTTTAACCTTTGAATCCCACTCATTCCCGATTTTCCTTGGCCCAATTTTACTATTCTTAGAAGATTTTGAATTTAGACTTGGTAACTCCCATTCATTTTCGGTTCCGATAATGAAGCTTTCCTTTTTTCCTCCTTTCCATCTTTGTGCATGTGTAAATTATGCTTCCTAAACTTTTGCCACAAATTTTTTTACCATAATAATTAATTTTTTGCCAATAACGTGGCTTGGCTTTAGTTGAATTATTTATTTTTCCCCCGAAAAAGTGTATATATGGGTTGTATTCAAATGATTCATTTGAGATATAGACAATAGTTTTGATAATTTTCATTTTTGAGAATATAGAAGATTGAATATGGAAGATATGAAACAGTACCATACATATCTAGCATAATAAGACAATCCAAACTAACTAATCTATGTCACAACTTAGTACTCTCTTGTCTAAAATGAACAAAAGAACATTTTTGGAACCATATCCCAAATTCTTTGAAGATATATATAAAAAAAAATTATTCATTAAAATGAAAAACAACAAAAGATTACATGGGATGATCATCATATAATTACTTTTATTATCATTACACTTTGTTACTCTATCAAAATACTAATATGTTCATAGATTAGTAGACAACATGACACTATTGTTTTTAATTAAGGCGGAATTTTCATTGGGCCACGTGTTGGGTTTTATTTGTTCCTATATTAGCTTCGGGCTGGGTTTTGGTTTATTATTTCCAGCCCAATAAATAAATGGATCCGGGCATGGAGCAGGCCCAAACACTAGTACTATCAAAGGGGAGAGAGAGGAAAAATTAAAAAGAAATGGAAGAAAAAGATGAAGAGTAAAACGATGCGTTTGATAAAGTTATGGGCAATTGGCAAACCGCGAACATCTATGATTTCCCTCTAAAACGGTCTTTCATTTTAAGAATCCCTCCAGGATGCCAAAAAGTCCCTCCCTTTTTGTTTGAAGTGTATTTACCTATTTCCCAATCATTTCTCTTGATGAAAGAAAGCTTCAAAATCTGTTCTTTTTACTTAGAAATTTTCTTTTAGTAGTTAAACAAAGATATTTCCCCATGACGAGCCATGAAGATGATCTGGATCTCCTTCTTTCTCTTCAAGACAGGGTTTTGGAAACGCCTCCTGCTTCCCCTTCAAATCCCCGCTCTCCTTCTCAAGGTAAATCCCACAATTGTCTTTTTAATTTCAGCTTCTGGGTTTTTGCTTATTTACTTATGTCTTGCTCTAAAAATCGATAATGGGTATCTCTCAATTTCTTTTTTTAGTGTTTTTATTGAAATTTTCGAATTTGCAGGGTACCTCTCAGATGATGGATCGCCAAGGCAAAGAGGGAAAGCTGACTTGTCTGTTTTTAAGAATGTTGTTAAAGATTGCCTTGATTATGAACCCAAAACGATTGAGAAACCTGCTAAGTCAAAGCCAAAGAGCTCAAGGGATATTCAAGTTGAGAAGTTTTCAGGTCTGCATATAAGGTAATAGCAATGGATAAAATTGGTAACTTTTACTCATTTGAGGCCAAAATACTATTCGAAGTCTTCATTTTTATGTCTATTTTGCCACCAATCAAACTAAAATCACTCAAATGGAGATGCTCTGATAGTTTCTAATAGTACTTCCTTTTAAGGTTTAGTTTGTGCTTTTATTTTTCCAGGAATCAACTGGTCAGTCCAGCAGAGCTAAGTGAGCGCTTGTCTGATATTCGTTTCGTTCGGCTATCAACTATACAGTAAGTCTTTTACTTCTTCTGCTTATAGTGCATGTTTTTATTGCTCAATATCAACCATGAAGATGCTTTCTTGCTTTTGGATATTAAATTCCCTTTAAGTTCTTTCGTAGCTGCAATAATACTTGGAAAGCTCTTGCTGTATCTTTGTTACATGTAAATGGCAATATGGTAGGTGACTTGACAGTTTAGCTTTTTACAGGAATTTGTTGGTTGGAGACAGTCTTTATGGATGTTGGGCAACCATAGGAGTGCTGACTGAAAAGGGGACTCCAAAGACTAGTTCTATTGGGCAGAACTATGGCATATGGAAAATTGGGTGTTTAGATGAAAATACCGTTTCTCTTTTCTTGTTTGGTGACGCTTATCAGCAGCACTGTAGTGAGAAGGCTGGAACAGTTTTTGCATTGTTTAGTTGCAATGTGCGCAAAGACAATAAGGTAAGAACTTGTCATACGTTAATTGGCCTATAGTGGGTTCTGTTCTTTAAGAAACTAATACCTTCTCTGTATTTTGTAGGGATCAGGATTTTCCTTGAGTGTTAATGCACCCAACCAAATTCTAAATATTGGTTCTTCAGCTGACTATGGAGTTTGTAAGGGAAAAAAGAAAAGATGGAATGGCTTGCACGCTAGTCATAAATAAGTATGCTGCATGTCCCTAAGTCTATGCACATTGTCTCTCATATACGTGATCAAGAAATGGGATTAAGAAGAATATCTATTTTGAACTAAATGGCATATGCTTAATGATTAATTTTTTGTGATATAAATTATGCTATTAGGCTTTCCTGATGAGTGATTATGGTTTCTCCATGTATGCTTGCCTCATGAATAATCTATGAGTTTAAACTATCCTGAAATACCATCATTACCTTGTTTGCATTTTCTTTGTAGTGCACACACTGTCTAATGTAAGAACATAAAAATGCTATACCTTTGTAAAATTTTGGTTGGTAGGTTGGTTTGTGCTGCATGTTTTGCAATGAGGGGTTATGAACTAAAGAAAGTTAATTTTCTTGACAAAATCTTGAATGCAGATTAGATGTCAAAGCATGACTGATTCTTTGTTTAGTTTGTTTGTGAAGGTATTTCTTAGCATTCTTATGGTTTTTTCATCAAATGCAATTTGGTCTTTTGTATTTCAAGCAACTAGTTAAACAACTTCCTAATCAATTGAACATGAGGCTCTGCATTATTCAGTTATTTTGGCATATTCATCTATGTAACTTATTTTTCTTTGTGTTCTAACTTCTGCCAATTCTGTTATTCAGGCGGCAAGGTGCATACTGCCAATTTCACAGATCGGTAGGCATCGCATTACTTTGTATTAATCTTGTTTGACCAATAACTTGGAAGCTGCAATTAAATAACCTCTAGATAATTCTTTTCTGTTATGTTTTGTAGAAAGCATCAGAAACATATTCCACAAAGCGAACTGAGTTAATGGGAGGGTAGGTGATCAGTGTGATCCTTGCCATTTTTGAGTTCTTGTGTTCTCAAATAAATTGTTTACTTCATTACTTTTGTATTCTCAAAAGTGACACTTTCTTTTGGTTCTAATCTTGCAGGAACCTAAGAACTGCATTTAGAACTCCACTTAGGTCACAAGGAATATATACAGTTGATCCTCTATCAGATAAAACAAACTTGAAGAAGCCAACGCAGCCGGTTAAACTACTGTCTGTGGAAGCACTCAAAAAGGCACTAAGGTGTGTACTAATTTTTCACCATATATTATATCTCTGCAAAACTGCAACTACAAGTGCATTTGATAGTATAATATACTCTAGAAACAACTGATTAGTTTGAACTGCACTTGATGAGCAGAAATGGAGATAAGGTGACAACAAATAGACACTCCCAAGGGATAAGATTTCTCAATGCAGTTACAGGTGTTGGATCAGAAATCCTCTCTGGTTTTGCTGTTTGCAAATCTATGCAATATCCTGTCATTTGACAAATACTTTGTAATTTACAGGGAAATTGTGTCCAAAAGTTGCAAATGGAGCATCTGGAAAGTCTGTTGGCTCAGAGAAGAGGTAAATTATAAATTATACATTTCTTACTCACACTTAGAGATTTGTAATTTCTGTCTTTACTTTAATAAGGCTCTTCCTTCACTCCTCAGGAAACCATCTGCAGTAAAACAAGATACATCTGTAGAAAGAAACAAACAGCTAGACTCAAAAAGAATGAAAGTAGAGCGGGAGCAAACTTGGGAAGACAATTGGAACTAAGCACTTTGAAGGAAAGATTTGCCATAACTGCAATTCTGAACACTAAGTTGCAGTGGTCTGTGGCAGGGATGTAATTATGTAAACAAATGAGTTTCTAATTCTTGTTTTCTAAGGTGAACAGCTCTTTAACCTATGGTCTTGAAGCTTAGACTCAATGATAATTATTTATATGAATAATGACTAATTAAGTCTATATTTGCTGTCAATATTAAGGGAGGTTAAATGAAATTTGAGTGTTGTAGAAGTGATTTTTTCTTATTGAAGCTAAATGGGTTAGTTTCAGTTGAAAGTTTGATCATACTACTCAGAATCTAACATGATAACTATGGGATTCTAAATCCATGTGATTAGGCAGACAGTCATTTCAACATAAGTTTTAGGGAATCAAAAATCAAAACATGATCCATGAATTAGGAAGAAAAAAGGACAAATAGCATAATTTATCCGGGGTATTAGGGGTAAATGTGATTAAGGTTGCCTAACCAAATTTGGAACAAAAGAGTTAATTATGAGTAAGAAATTGATTGCAGGGCTGAATGGTAGGAAGAAGAAACAAAGTAGGGGACACGGCATCTAATGAGGATAGTGCCAGATACAATGATGTTGAGGGTAGCAGGAAGTTGGTTATCCATTGCACATGGAGTTGGTGGTAACCGGCCCATGTGCTTTGTGAAATTTAATGTTACTCTTATTTTTATACCCCAATTTTGTTAGTTGGCCTAATTAGATACTATGTTTTAGTTTATGATTTTCAATTTGGAATCATTAAAAGTCACAACAACACTTTGTCCACTACTAAGTAGTAGTATATCCAACTCAATCTAAAACCCCAAAAATATACTAAAAAAGAAGAAAAAGAAGCCAGCTCCCTTTCTCTTGTTCTTGAGCCACACAACTTTCTAGAATGAGTTGGATTTTGACAAGTAGCTTTGGGGCACAACCATTTTGAGAATTTACAAAGAGAGATTAGTTACATATATATAAGTACTATGTTACTAATTAATCTCATTAATTAATTTAATAAGAGAGTCCTTTTAAACAACTAATATTGAACCTCCATGGTTAATATAATTTGTTAATACAAGAAAGGGATCAATTTTTAAGATTAAGATCCCTTCCCCCTCTAAATTACTTATAAGTACATATATACATTATAAAAGATACTAGTAACAATATTTGGTTATCATTTTTCAAGTTGAATTCAAAGAGAAAAAGACCTGTCCTGCAAAAACCCAAATAGGTTAAGTTGTCACTAGGTTATGTCTTATCAGGCAAATAATACAAATATTGATTGAATGAAGGTAAGACAAAAATGAATTAAATTATTAATGATGGACTTATGAAATATATGAAAGCAGCTGTGCATATATAAACTAAATTGACCAAAACCCATTTTATGCTTAGGTGTAATATGCTTATACATTTTAGGGAAAAGAAAATGAAATTAAAGAAAAAACAAAAAAAGTTTTCAAACTCAAATTGAAAGTATATGGGTCCTTCTCTAACTAACTGCAGCATTGGCCAAATTAACACAGATTAATGATGCAACTTTGTTGGGATGTCGCAGTTTTTTGATGATATATATTATTTCACTAGACTTTTAACCAACTTAACAACTACCATTAACGATTTTAGCAATTGTTACGATATCAAATTAGATACTGAATGTGATGGGTGAGAAAAAAGGAGATTGAAAGAAAATAATTAAGGCCATATATCTTATTTTTTTTTATCTCATCCGGTATCCAGGGCAGCCTTAATTAATCCGGATTCGGCCCGTGTCGCGTACCTGGTTATGGTGGGTGAGTCTCCCAACAGGGACAGCCTGGGACCTGTTTAAATTGGAACAAGCCGTTTACCACTTGATCCAACCCCTTATTGGTCGTGCCATATATCTTATAATCATACCAATAATATACCAGACAAACTTTATTCAAATAATCATATATAGTATCAATTATTATTATTACTAATATTAATGAATATTATGGGTACCTAATTGCATTTTAGGTATAACTATTTAGCTAGAGAGACTTTTATCTCTTGAAAGCCAAGACTCTTCGATCAAAATCTCTAACTATAATTTCCATTTCCCTCATATCTTTAATCTTTAACTTTACTTCATGAACAAGGGAAATCTCTCTGCACAGCAATGTGTTTTTGGTGGGATTGAAAATAAATAAATAAAATTGCATGTTTTTCATATCAAGAATGATTTCACAACTTGCAAAGGTTTGCTAATATTCTTGCATATATGTGGCCCAAGGCCATGGAGTTTGAAATTGACTCTTTAGACAAATTATATTGTCACCATAACTCTACTACTACCATCATAAGAATACTATAAATTATTATTCTTCTTGTCTACTTGTCAATATCAATTGTATACGTTCTATCTCTTTCTTCTATTTTTTTTAAGGAAAAAAAAAGAATTACTACTATAATTAATCTGATGAAAAATATTTACATTTATCATTGAAATAAGTGCTTGAAATGCAATTGATCAATTGTCACCAAAGCTATGATCAGAAATGGAAAATCTTATTGTTCATCGTTTTATTTTGCGCAAAGGCTAGCTACATGGACCTTTTATGTATTGCTTGATTAGTGAGGAATATTATATGTACATTATAATAGTCTTGGTCTGCATGATTATTACTTTATTAGGATCACTATGATGTTCCTTCAACTCTAATTTATATATCTTCATTACTCCAATGAAATGATTAGTTGACTCCAATATTGGGTTAATATAGATGTTGGGAGTTACAAGGTCTGATATATATTCGATGACTGATTACATAAGATCTTGATTAATTCGAAGTTAAATTATGTAGGACTTTAAATAGAGAAGTTCTTTCAATGTGTATAAATACTAAAACTTGAAATTTTGTATAAAGAATATGGTACTCAACTTAACAAGCGTTGGTGATCATAGAGCAACTTACTATATACCACAACTATAACAAAAAATGATCAAAGTATTGAGGAAATTTGATTACTAGTATTTTAAAAATCAGCAATATATGAATCTATAATCTCATTTTACAAATATATAAGCACACTACTAATATTAATTATTTTACAATTTGTGTCAATATATCATTAGATAGCATGTGCTTAGGGAATTGAGAGTAAGCTCCATTTTTGAGTATTTTAATATTTTGTGACAATTTGAAATTGAATAATGTTATAGGATATATATGTGATTTATATACATTAAGTAATGATTTCTCATGTCACGGGTCAATCTTCAGTATTCTTCACAGGACCTCGACGTAAGGAGGAGATGAGATGAACACAAAGCTTTACACTTAATTTTCTTCAATGTTTTTCTTTTCATTATTATTATTCTGAAATTCATAATCAATATTCATGAACAAAAAAAAATATCAATATTCAGTGCACGTTTCAGTAGGCTTTTTTTTTTTTTTTTTAAGATTAAAATGTATGAGAGTGACCCATTATCAATCAAAATCTGACTTGCATTATGAATCAAATATCTTGGTTATTACTTTAAAACACTTAATATTTTCACAATAAAAACAAATGGACTTTATGGGTTCACATGCAAATTTACGCCATGCATTGTTGCCTCATTTTCTCTTTTTATCTTACCATTTGTTTATGTCTTAATCAGCAGGAAGGTTCTTCAAATAAGACATGATGGATCTGTCAATATTGCTATTTCTCTTCCTATCACATTTTTATCTAGTTGCAGCAAATTAAAACATAGTATATATAGTATATATATACTCACATATAATCATTAACCACAAATGATTTCTATTAATGCTCTTATGTTCTTATACAAATATCAAATTCTAATCTAATATACTAACTTTATTCACAAAATTTGGAATCGAATTTCAAACGGAATAAACTTTCTCATTATCTATCTTTCTTCATTCAGAAAATCGTAATAATTGAGACTTTAGTCAAAGTAACGTCAAGTTCTTTCCATTCAAACCAACAATATTGGTAATATACTAAATTATACGTTACTTATAATATTTACTTTTTAAAGTGTTTACTGTTTAAGTAAGTAAATGAATAACATTATAAACACAAATATACAAAAAAAAGTAACCGTCTGTTGTATCAAGTGAAAAGAAGTTTGATAATACGGTTTTGAATTTAAATATTATGAATAACGAAAATAAACACTAAAAAATTTTATATATTATCTAAAATTACATACAATTCGACTCCAAATTAATACAAACATATACTATTGGAAACTAAACTTGTGCCAAAAAAGTAAATTTGTAATAGTAGTAGTCCTTGAAAAAAAAAAGAATAAAAGGGTGAGAGAAAAGTGGGTACATGTTAATGTTAGGAGAAGAAAATTTGGGGCCGGGATTGATGAGTTCCTCGTTATAGCTGTCCAAGAGCTGTCTTTCCTTTCCACCAATCCCTTCCCTTTCTCTTTCTTTCCTTCGGACACAATGTTTTTCAGTTTACTTACTACTATTACTATTACTTCAACTTCATTCCTTTCTTCCTACTCAACTTAATAAACCCAAAAAACAAGAGAAAGAAAGAAAAAATGTCCTACCTTAACAACTAAAACTGCTCCCGACTTTGCTTGGCTTTGCCTTTTCCACTGTTTGGACAGCAAACAAACAATAGAAAAAATAGTAGCCGGAGAAGGACAACTCTAACCGTGCTTTTCTGCTTTTGCCGCTTACACGTGGCGCAAAATGAGTGCTTCCAGGTTCATCAAATGCGTCACGGTCGGTGACGGTGCCGTCGGCAAGACTTGCATGCTCATCTCCTACACCAGCAATACTTTCCCTACTGTAAGTAGTAATAAAGGGGAAAAAAACCCGCCCTTTTTTGTTGCTTAGGGTTTCTTGCTTTCTGTTTGGTTCCCGAGATAAATGTGTTGAATGGAATGGAAGATGATCCTTCTTTCTACCGATGAAAGAAGGAAAAGAATGTTTTTGACTTGGATTTTCGTTCTTTTCCTTTTCCCCTATTTTCTTGGTATCCAAACGCCAGCTATTCTGGTTTCTGGTGGTCAATGAGACTTTTTGGCAAAGATGCTTTCTTTATTATGTTTTTGTTTCTTTTTGTATTTGGTTATACACTTATTCTTATCTTAGGAATCTTGAATTTGGTATCGGATATTGTTTATAACTACTGAATCATTCTTCATAAATTTTGTTCAATGGGAGCAATTTTTGGGGATTTGATTTCAGAAACTTGCTGAAAGTTCTATTGCCTTTTTCTCCTTTTTTAGTTTATAATTTAGTCTCTTTGATTTTGATGCATCATCTTAGGTAATTTATGCTTATTCTTGTTTGTCTTCATGCTGATGAGAGTTAAGGTTAAAGCTTGAAATTTTATCTCTATCTGCCTCCCCTGTTTGCTACTAGAAAGAGAAAAAAGAAAACAAATTGCATTAAGCTAAGTGCTATATCTGAAACTATTGGTAATAGAAAAAGTTCCTTTTTGAGAAATTTCTTATTTGCTTCATGACAATGAGTCTTGGTCGATGGCCATGATTTTGGGGTTTATTTGTCTCCTTTTCATTGCCATAAGAAAAATGCTTGCACTGAATTTTCTTCTTTTGGCAAACCTAACTCCATGTGTGGTTGATTGATCCGAATTTTGTAACCATGACTGTCTAGTTCATGCTTCATTTTTACAATTATTAACTATAACCTTTTCCCCACATCCTCCTTGAATGTTTTGGGAAACAGGATTATGTGCCAACCGTCTTCGACAACTTTAGTGCAAATGTGGTTGTGGATGGGAACACAGTTAATCTTGGATTGTGGGATACCGCTGGTAAATTTCTATTCCATCCTTTTTTTTTCTTGTTCGTGTCTTGTAATGTTTATTGTCATAGTTTTGATTTTGTTTTTCTATTATGTAACAGGCCAGGAAGATTACAATAGATTAAGACCCTTGAGCTATCGTGGAGCAGATGTCTTCCTGCTGGCATTCTCTCTCATTAGCAAAGCTAGCTATGAAAATGTTGCTAAGAAAGTGAGATTATTACTACTATTTATAGAAACATTCACCTCCTTTTCTAATGAGATACTTTCTGATGAATTGATCTGCTAATAATGTCTTTGTTTCATATTCTCAGTGGATTCCTGAATTGAGGCATTATGCTCCTGGTGTTCCAATTATTCTTGTGGGGACTAAGCTTGGTTAGATTCTACTCCAATATTTAATTTGAATTTTTGGATCACCTGTTCACTTCTAGTTTCTGACAGCTCTTGATACAACAGTTTTCATATTTCATAGAACTCTTCTCTGATAGTGTGACTTTACTTCTCTATGTGCTTAAATATATTGTGGTCATGGCTGATGAATCCTGTTAAATCTATTATATTTCCACGACCTTTTCTTCCTGTTAAGAAAAGAGTAGAAGTTCCTGTTGGTGGGTTTGTGTAATACCTCTTGATGACTAGTATTTTCCTTCTTTAAGGAGTTTCGTCTATGCCTCATAAGTTTAGTCTGTTGTGCCACCTAAAGTTCTGAATGAAGGTTTTTAAACTATACTGGTGTTTTGCTTGGTAGACTCTTCTGGATAAAGCTACCCTATTTTGTACAATTCTTATTCTTTTTGGATATATGTAAGCTTATGAAACAATTATGAAATCTTCAAGCCTGACCCTCCCAGCTGCGCCTGGGGGAGCAAGCAAAACTGAAACTAAAGTTCCTTAACTATTCCCAAAATGCTGTTCATCTGGGACCAGCATACTGGTTTTCAGGAAATCTTCAGAAACTAATAGAAAAGTTATTGATGTGAACTAATCCTTAAAGATGCTGAATTAGAATATGAAGCCATAAAATGTTCATGATCTAAGAGGAAGATCAGATGTATGAAGAAATGGGAAACAGAGAAAATAAATCCCAAAGTTTCTTAAGTGGGGCCTACCATATGTCCTTTCTCTTGAAATTGTATTGTTAGGTTTACTTCCATATTAGCTCATCTCTCCATCTTGAGCTAGTTAAGCAATCAACCTATGGCATGTGTATAAGTTGTCCATTAGGCTTTAATCATGGAGAAAAGCAGCCCTATATAAGTTTCAAAAGGATTAAAAAAGAAAAAGAATCCCCTGTGGCAGATGAATGACAAGGATTTGGTGCAAAAGATGAATGACAAGGAAAGCAATGGAGCCACTGCATAATGGAAGTTTACCTTTTTATAAAGCTAATTAAAATATTCCATTTCAAAGCCTGTAATTTTCTTAGTACATATCTTAGAAATATCTTCTCAACATTTTTTTGAATTAGATATGGTATCAATAACTGCTAAATTCATATTTAAAGCTGTCAACTTATGGTTTACTGAAAGCTGTTAAATTTTCTTGCTGTAGATCTTCGGGATGACAAGCAGTTCTTCATAGATCACCCCGGTGCAGTACCCATCACCACGGCCCAGGTACTTTCAGCATTTGATAGTAATAACAACTTCTGTGGAATAATACCATCATTCTGCTATTTATAGCTTATGACCAGAGTTAGAGTATAAGATCCTAATTCTGATTCTTTATTTCTTCTTTCTTTCTTTTTCCAACGCAAGGGAGAGGAACTGAGGAAGCTGATTGGAGCACCTGTTTACATCGAATGTAGTTCAAGGACGCAGCAGGTACATAAATATCATTCACATAAACATAAATCTTAGGGAAATTTATCTAGAGTCTTTTGTTTTTGGATTTTGAGGAGATTGTGTTAATTACTTCTGGAAATACAGAATGTGAAAGCCGTCTTTGATGCGGCCATCAAAGTGGTTCTCCAGCCACCAAAGCAGAAGAAGAAAAAGAAGAGAAAGTCACAGAAGTCTTGCTCAATATTGTGATCATGGAAAGAAGAAGTATGGCTGCCAGGGTTGGATACCATGACCGATTAGCCATTGAATCAGTTAGTCTCTCATCTCACCATATCTATCATCCCTTCTTACCTTGAGGAATTAGCTCCTTTCTATCTGTAGTCTGAACTGACAGAACTAGGGAACCCTCTATAAGCATCAAAATATATGCATTTTCTCCTAAATTGCATTTTGAATTTGTATATTAATCACCCTTTATGTGTTTGTTAACAAACACACTATCCCTTCAGTTTATTCGGGTTTAGATATGCGTGATCTTTTGACTAGAATGCTGAGAACCCCGTCTGTAAGAACAAAAGTAAATGGTTTCCTCTTGTATCTTGTGATGTAATCTGATCTAGTAAATTTAATGAAACTAATATATATTTGTGGTTTTGAAGTTAATTACCTACTATCTTTTACTTACCTGATTGAATGGTTTGTTCCGCTGTTTCGGTCTTGCCACTTCCTGTCTTCCATTGTATTTAAGATTGTTTAGAGACATTGAATTACATGTTCTGTAATAAGAGGAAGATAGGAGAGGGAGAAAATGGGACTTGAAAAAGGCAAAATATCATGTTTCCATGAACCTCTTCAGTCTTCACGTATGGATGAATATTGCATCTATATTCTATTGGAAGATTTTGGTAATCAAATTCTACGGTTCCTCTTAGACCTGTCTGCTTCATTGCTTTCTTAGATTCTCAACCAAATGAATGAATCAAGCTAAGATCGAATCTTTTTCCTTTAGAAACGTGGGTGGACTGTAGTTTCCAAATAACCCATGGATTTAGCTTTGGGTTTCTTTTTATTCGATGTTTAAAGCCCATCCCATTTTCCTTTGTTGCTTTCATATATGGTGCTTTAGACGAATATATGATCACTATCAATATTCAATCATGATTAATATTCTATTAGGCACCAAATTTAGTGTACGGAAAGAGTAAGTTCTGTCTAACGAAATAGTTGACCGGAAAAGCTTAAATGAATTCGGAAACAAATGATTCCCTTTGGTCCCTTATACAGAGAGAAGATTAAATGAATGTCAATTCTAGACAAAGATACGTTAATCAAGTGATAATTACTCAGTTTTCTAGTGGGATGCAAATTGCAAAATATCAATCTTATGGCACAATATCTTCTAATTTTATTTTATTTCGTGATTCTTTACTTGCTAACTTTTATTTCTCTCTGGAATTTATACTGTGCCCACTTTCATCAGTTTGAAAAGAATTGGTGGACCTCTGTCTTTCACCTCTCTTTCCCAACACCTCCAATTCCTCCATTATATACACCATCTTCCCTTTGGTTTTCCTCCATTAAGTAAATTTCAATCATTCATATTTTCACTCTCATCTTTCGGATCGAAAATTTTTCTCAATGGCAACAAAAAGGATAGTGAAGGAGCTCAAGGATTTGCAGAGAGATCCCCCAACTTCATGTAGTGCAGGTAGAGTGACAATAAAAAGACACAAGTCTTCCTAAACCTTAGCCTATATAATAATTAACTGCTAATTCTTTCTTGTTTCTCAAGTTAACCAATTATTTATGCTGAAATTTAGGCCCTGTGGCTGAGGATATGTTCCACTGGCAAGCAACCATCATCGGTCCAAATGATAGTCCTTATGCTGGTGGTGTTTTCCTTGTAACCATCCATTTCCCACCTGATTACCCATTTAAACCTCCCAAGGTATAATAAATTGCAAAGCAAAAATGAAAACTCTCTTTCAATTTTCAATTAAGTGCTAAAGGGCTAATTTTTTCCAACAACAAATTGCTTTTTAGGTTGCATTCAGGACCAAGGTTTTCCATCCCAACATAAACAGCAATGGCAACATATGCTTGGACATACTCAAAGAACAATGGAGTCCTGCACTAACCATATCTAAGGTAGTAACCTTGCTAGTTAATTGATGTCTAAATAACTTCAAAAAAATGGGGTAAAAGAAAAAAAAGAAAAATGAATCTTTAAAAATTAACTGAAATTTCTATGATGCGCAGGTTTTACTGTCTATATGTTCACTGCTAACGGACCCAAACCCTGATGATCCAC
Organism: Corchorus olitorius; assembly: GCA_001974825.2. NCBI lineage: Eukaryota > Viridiplantae > Streptophyta > Magnoliopsida > Malvales > Malvaceae > Corchorus > Corchorus olitorius. The sequence goes on from AWUE01016328.1 coordinate 67,920, forward strand.
TTGTTCCTGAGATTGCTCATATGTGCAAAATTGATAAAGTCAAGTACGAATCCACGGCCCGGAGCTGGACCCAGAAGTATGCCATGGGCTGAACTAGGTGCCATGCCATATATTTTTCAGTAAAATTTTGCATCATTTTGTTGAAGGTATAGCTTACTTAAATAAGTTTCACCAATATTACAGGTATATTATCAAAGAAAAAGAAGTGTATTATTAATAAAAGAAAGAGTCTGAGAGGCTGTAAGTTTGTGATATAAGTGCTTCTTTGTCTCGAATAAATCATGCTCTGCCACTTTGAGCTTATTATTATAAGGGAGCTTAAGTTCCTAATTGCGGTAATCTCTTATTTTGGCTCTTTTGGTTTGCAAGTTGCAACTTTGGAAGGTCTTGTTAAACAATTTATCAGCTTTTTTGCTTATAAAATAATGAAAATGATTGAAAAAAGAGATTAGAACCAGAATTAGTTGATCAGTTTATGTTCTGCTTTGCCAACAAAGAGTCAAAAAGTTCAGGTCTGGTCTAACAAGCTGAGAATGGTAATTAACTGATCACGTTGCCTTAATTTGATACAGGATTAATTCTATTGATTAAAATCAACAAAATCATATTCAAACTGTTAATTCTCAACATTTTTCCACGTTTTGCGGCTAAAACAAAAACAAAATAGTCAGAAACATGCTCCCGCAGACAATCTTGTAATGATCTTGCAAGTTATTAATTAACATATTCAACATGTTTGAAAGTGTTAATGCATGACTGCATTTTACTCAAAACTCCTGGCTCAGATTTTGCAGAAAAGAAGTGTCGTATCTGTCAAGTAGCAAGAAATTCCTTGACTCTTCCCAAACATCATTTTCAGAAGATCTTCCATTGTTGACTTAATTTAGATGTAGGTAATTACTAATTAGCAAGTAAGAACCCTAACCTATTCTTCATTCACATTCCTCCTCCCACGTTGTCTAGCTGCCATGAATTAATCAATTCCAACCCTATAATTTTGAAGTTGCCAGACCAAGGTTTTGAATACCATGATTAAAAATTCACTTTCTCTGATTCTCTCTTTTGCATTGCTGTTAAAGCTTGGAGCCATTTTTAGGTCTAGAAGAACACTGTACAATGAATATCAAGGTGTGGGGCGTAAATCTGATAGAATTTCATCAATCAGAAAGCTGCAGTGTATAGAAGCGTAAAGCTTTGCTCTGTTTTGATCTTTTTCTCTAGTACTTTATTGATTACATGCAAAGCAAAACCCTACTGAATAATATAATTACAGCAGCCTTTCTGTCTTTCTTTGTTTACCTCAATATAATTTATAGTAAATAATATGAACTGCAACAATTTCCTGTCTTTGTCAGTCTGAAAAAAAATGAGAACCCATTTGTCTCTAAATTCTGGAAGATACTTTGCCTAATCAACTACCTACCATATCGTAGTAGTTGCTCCATCAAGTTCAAATAATACTTAAAGCCCAAAAACTCAAATCATGATGCTATTATTATACAAGAACAAGAATGATCGGTTGAATTTTATTTTGATGATTTTATTATTTCAGCAATTTGTAATTATAATATGCAAATTTATTTTTTTATACTAATTTACACTTTACAGGAATGTTAGAACTACCAAATGCATATTATATATATTCAAATTAAATATTAATTAATTTATATGCAATTCCAAATGTATTCTCAAAACCAGATTAAGCCAAATGGTTAGTACAAAATTTTTTTTTTTGAGATAAAGTACAAAATTTATATAATGTAATCATATTATTGATTAAATTTTGCTTATAGTTTTTAGACCATTTGCACATTAAAAAAAATGGGAAGAAAAAAGAAAAGGCAGTCGCATTTCTTTTGTCTAGTTCATTCTTTCCTTCTCCCTATCCACCATGGTCGGCCATGACTTTTTTCTTTAATAACTTTTGGATGATTATTCTTTGTAATCTTATCAAGATTCCCTTCATTAAAAAGTATGTATGGAAGCTATATATTTACTTCAGCACCAATCTTTTGTTCATTAGGTCTTCGCTTTTCAGCTTTGACCATTAATATTCATGTCCCACCATCACCATGGTCCATGGTAGAAATGCATTGTTGTAAAGGCACTCTGTTTTAATTTTATCGCAAAATCTCAGACATGATGAAAGTAGCTTGGTCCTTGGACGCTACCAAACTTCACTCTTTTCTTCTCAATATGATCTGTAAAACAACTTTATTATATTGTTTATTTATATATTAACTCAACAATAATTTCCTATAATTTTAATTTATCAAATTACATTGATGAAAATTTTAAACTTATAAATCTGTTAAATTTATGGGTAATTATTTGATACACCGGTGGTGTAAATTTTGGACTCCACAAACGGGTTGGGGAGTTGACACATGTCCATTTTCTGAATTAATTGAATTATAAATATTTCAATCTAGTCTGTAAGAAACACATATCACCTTTTAAGACTCACTTGTGTAGTCTGCTAAACTCCACTAACAGTGTATTTTATATAAACCTTAAATTTATATTTACAGCTTTTTTTTCCCTTTTAAGAGTCTTTTACTTTTTTTTAACCAGTATTATCAATTTGGTAGGACTTTTGACTCAAAATTTGATCATCTTCAAATTACTTCATGGTTTAGACTTTAGGTAATTGATTATACTTTAACTGCCCCTTTCTTCGTGGCTGTTTTTGGAAAATTGTTGCACGTAAGCAGACTTTTCCTATCATTGACTACAGTCTGCAGGTTAAAAGGACACGTGGCAAGTTCGAAATGGTTTCTTAATGAGTCTGTGGATTTACTTACGTGTGATTAAGACAGCTAAACTATCAACTGAGGTGGCAGATGCCAAATGGTAGTTTCTGTCCAAGCAACCCAAAAAATCTAGCTAGATTGCTTAATTATACTTTCGCTAAGGAAACTAATAGTAAATGAATGCAAATTTAGACCCTAAAGAATAAAGATGCTTAAACAAAAAAATGTTGTTGCCACAACTCTTTCAATTTTTGGTCATCTAATCATCTTTTGTTTTTTCTCTTAATTTATTTTTTCTTTGCTTTAAAAAAAACCTTATTAATTACTATACCTCTTATTAATTAATCACTCCATTTTAAAAAGATATTAATTCAAGCTTAAAAGCATTATTAAAGAAACTAAACTCTTTTGTACATATAAAGATACTTAGGTGTACCCAAAGTTTAATTAAAAGTAAATGCTACATAGGTTAGATTTGTCCACATGCTTTAATTAAGAGAGTGAAAAACTTGTGATAATGCTCACCTTACCTTTCAAACTTTTGTCTATTCATGCATAAAATGTGATTTGCTTTATCTTAAGTTAAACATCCTTTTCCCATATCTCACTGTTGCATTTATACATAATTAAGTTGTTTTCCGTCATCAAATTTGTTTTACAACAATTAGAAGTTCTAAAACGTGATTAATGATTCGCCAATTCCATTATTTTAAAGTCATTTACTATTACTTAATTAGTCAAAGATCCAAGTCGTCTCAATGATCATAACGGGTGGTTTTAGAATTTAGATAAGGGTAATTATTTGATAGACCGACTCCACACAAGCGGGTTGTGGAGTTGATACATATCCATTTTTTAAATTAATTAAGTTTTAAATATTTCAATCTAGTCCCTAAAGGACACATATCACTCTTCAGAACTCGCTTGTGTAGTCTGTTAAACTCCACTGACGGTGTAGTGTATAATTTGTCTATAAGTAATTATCAAGTTATACAATTTTTTTGGGTAGTCAAGTTATACAATTACAACATGATTAGTTTACTTTTTATCTTTTATATATATAAGCATCATTAATTATTTATAAAATATTAAATGTTTTTCACTTTTATTATTAAGAAAATAGTAAAAATTAGGAAAATAATCACAAAGACATCTATCAAATTCAAAAGAAAACTTTGTTTTTCTTATGATCAAATCCATCGCACGTAACTTTGATTACCCACTAACTAATTATATCATTGACAACTAAACTCAAATATGAGTACTTTTAGGTTTGAAAAGGATTAGTCAGCATCTTCTTTAATTTCCTAGGGACCATTTGTTAAGATTAATTTGAGTGGTAATTATAGCAGGGATTTTGCATGGCATGTTCCACGACAAGGGAAATTGTGATAATCAACATATTGACCCACCAATGAAGGGTCATATATATACGTAAGGATAAATACTATATATTATTGATTTTTCCTTTTCAGATTAGGAATGATTTGCATGGCGTAAGAATTGGGGGAAAAAGGTGTTGTGAATAGTTCAAAGTGATAATCAAATTTGGTCTAGACTCGAAGATGGAAACATTATGCTTTTAACACATTGGAATCGCAATTATATCGTGACAAAGCACCCTAGCTAGCCTATATGAATGAATTCCTCATCAAATAATTTTGGATCCAATATTATTTGAATTAGGGGGTTATAATTATAATTAAGAATATGTAATTTAGGTCGGCTATATGTGAATTATGATAGAAAGTCGTCGTTAATAAGAACTATTCTCTATTTTCTAGCTACTTTTATTTTAATACCTACAATCGATTAGGTTTTTTTTTTTGGCTACGTATAAGAATCAAAAGAAAATAAAACAAAAGAAGCTAACCATATGCAATAAATCATTAATTAACCATGCAATTCATTAATTAGATTTATAATACTTTTTTTTATTTGAAGTTGCTGAATTTAAACGTTTAATCACAAGTATAAGATCAGTCTAATACTCTATTAATAGAAGACACAATTGTTGGCTAGCAAATTAATAATGTTATTTATTTTGATGTGTGACTAATTATATATATTGACAAATTATGACAATGCCCCGATAGCTAAAATTTGTGGCTCCCTTTATTTTTAAGCTAGAAAATTATAGATTTAGGGCCATGGGTTTATTGGAAATTAATACTAATGGGACCATTCTGAGACACAATTTATTAGGAGAAAATAAGTAATTATAGGCCATGTTTTTTTATTGTGATTGATGTTATGTATATATCCAAAAGGTAATGATTCTATCATTTGAAAATACATATACAAATGGAAAAAATGAAGAACTGGTTTGATGTTTCTAAATATTGCGACTCTATCAAAACCTCTTTTTTCTCATGAAAATTTTAGTTCTCTTTTACACTTTTTAGTAATAACTTAACAGTATAATATAATATAATAATAATTATAATGAACAAATTAAATACTACATCAATTATATTCAACTCTAACCGTTTTTTTTTTTTGATACATAACTCTAACCTATTTGATTATATAAAAAATAGACTATCTCATATAGTTCATTCATTTTTTGCAAATTAATAGTGTAAATGTGTAATGTTAGGTCTAACACTCTATTAAATGTTGAATAAGAATGCCTAGCTAACTTATATATATCATAATAATACTAGTCCTATCTCCTAAGCTAAAAATTAAATAAACTAATTGACAAATACGAATTAACAATCTAAATCTTTGAAATTTTCCAACAAATCTTAAGCAAACGTTCTGAAATTTAATTGTTTCCATACTCCATAAAATTGTGTGTATATATATAATATAATTATTACATTTATATTTTCTAATTTTTTTTATCTCATCCGGTATTCAAAATTTTGCCCTGACTAATCCGGATCCGACCCGCATCGCGCACCTGGTTATGGTGGGTGAGTCTCACAACAAGGGCAGCTGCATACGCAAGGTCTTGAACCCGAGACCTGCTTAAACTGAAACAAGCCGCTTACCACTTGATCCAACCCCTTGTTGTTTATATCTTCTAAATTTTTTGTTAGCATGAAATCAGATTTTTTATATGATTAATATAACTAGCAGTTGGGAAATCACATATACACCATTAAACTCTATTTATTAAGAAAACACAATAAAATAATAATATTGCTTCCATTCCATTCCATTGTGTGCACTCAAGTTCCATTTCATGAGAGAAAGAACAATATAATTTATATGGATGAAAATTCTATTTTTGTTTTTGATAATAAATGGTAAGTCTTCAAACGAAATTAGCTTTTTAGTTACAAAATAAAATATTACTATATAACTTCTCAAAAAATAAAAAACTAGTAAATTAAAAAAGAAAAAGAAAAAGAGAGTACAAATAAAATTTCCTTTGGCAACTTGAAAGTGGAAAGAAAACAACAGTCAAACAGCCAAGGTGGAATGGCCAAAAAGAAGGGGAAAAAAAGCCAGAGCGAAGTCCAAACCAAACGGAAGTGCTCGTCAACCCGCGATAGCCGGTAAAAGTCTCGCTAGTATCACTTCATAAATCTTCTAAAACGACCTGAGACCATGGGTTTCGCGCGAAATTTGCCGGTTCTTTTAACGAACTTAAATTCATAATAATAATCATCATCATAATCAAAATATCATCCCTATTCTTCCTCTATTTTGTTTCAGCACTGAAATTCGTTGCCCACTCTTCGCGGGAATTCCTCCTTTCCTTTTTTATTATTTTTTTTCTTTTTTCATACTTTGCCGACACTTTCATCTTATAAGGATTCCTTCACTTACAACATTTTTTTGTAATTTAAAACCACTTTTCTAAAAAAAATTTAAAAAGAAAAAAAAACAGTAGCTTGAATATCTTTATCATCACCCCAACTTTTCCTTTTAATTTTTTAATTAACTTTTTGATTCTTCTTATAAACATTTATTAGTTTATAAATATATAAAGAGAGTCTGGAAATTGGTTGCAGCAGGTAGAGGGGGTGATGTTATATGGCGGCAATATAATTTAAAAAACAAAAAACATTTTTGGATATAGAAAGAAAAGAATGTATTGGTACAAAATTTAGGTACAATTCTATTGTCTTTTTTTGTTTATCTTTATTCTTTGATTCAAAGTTTTTGGTAGATTTTTCTAACCTATAAACAATAGCTTAATTATGGCTATATCTGTCCCTCATCCTTCTATCTGGGTTGTTTTTCTTTCTCTTTCTTAATGAGTTTTGAATTTCCCAAATGGAAATTTGTTAATGGGGTATCATTTTAATATCAAAAACAGTTAGTGTTGTGTGGGGTATTTTAGAATTCTAATTCTATAACTTGAGTGGCCATGGTGATGGTAGGCTCTTTTTAATAATATATGCAGAGTATGAAATGAATGTTTCAGAAGCTGGGAATAATCTCTGCATATTCATTGGAAGATAGAAAGAATACTTAATTTGAGGTGGTGACTGAGCAAGAAGAGAGAAGAAGAAAATATGCCTAGTGAGAAGAAAAATGTGTTGGTTGGGATTCGAATAGATGGCCAAAGTAGGGATTTGCTTAGTTGGGCTCTTGTAAAAGTTGCAGAACCTGGTGATTGTGTTGTTGCAGTTCATGTTTCCCGGAGTTCTGGTAATTCCTTTCAATTCTTCCTTTTTTTTTTGGTTTTTACAACATTTTTTGATGTATTACAAGGTTTCCTAATGAATTCATCATGTCTTTTCCTTTTAGATCGTTCTTTGGGAGAGAAATTGTTGTTAGAAGGCTATTTAGAAGTATATGAAGGCCTGTGTTCTGTAAAGCAGGTTGGTTCATTATAAAAAAAACTGGGCAATTATATAAAGTTCACTTGAATAATCATATTTTTTTATAATTTGGGTTTCAGATTGATCTTAAAGGCAAGATTTTCAAAGGAAGGTCGACGCGAAGAGTTTTGATTAGGGAAGCAAAAAACCATGCGGCTGTAGCTCTAGTATTGGGTGTAGGGAAGCATAGTGCTCTTGGGTAAGAAGTGGCTTAAAGATTCAATCTTTTTAAAATTTTGGTTTGTTTAAATTTGGGGTGTGATTCTTTTTTTCTGATTACTCTAAAAACAGATATCGTTTTCAGGGGTTGGACTTCCACAGCTAGATACTGTGCAAAGCGGTTGCCAACAACTACCAATGTTCTGGCTATCAACAATGGGAAAATTGTTTTCAGAAGACCCAACAATAATCAACTACCAGGTTTGGTTTTAGTTTTACCTATCCTAGGAATAAACACAGATTAGGGTTTCTAGTTTTTACTGTGGTCTCCAAAAAGTAACAGATTTTTCTTCTGATTGTTTCAGGTCTTAAGGGTGATCCAAGACCAAGTTTTTATAAAATGGAACAACACCCTGCAGCTGCTAGAGAATGGCAATCAGAATATGGTGATTCTGAAGTAATGTCTGAGATATCCATTTTTGAAGGGGTTCAAAGCACTAGAGATGGATCAAGAACAAGTAATGAAGATTCAAAGAGTGAGATATTGAGTGAAGGCAGAACAAGTTCTTCGCGGTCACTTTGTCTTTTCGCAGGCGATTGTATGGACTATAAGCCTGGTTGGCCACTCCTTCTGAGAGCTAGTTCTGCAACACCACAAGCAAAGCATGCCAGGAGTTTGTCAGTAGTCAAATGGGTTATGAACTTACCAATTCGTTCCCCATATCATACTCCAACATGTTCAACCATCAAAGAAGACTTGTTTGAAACTGATGAGCTGAGTTGCAGTGAAGATGATGATAATAATAGCAGCAATTCATCTATGGAAAATGAGTTGCAGAAATGCTTGGAGTTATTATTGAAAACAAATTCATCTGATTGCCAATGGTTTAGCTATAGAGTTCTGAAATCTGCAACTGCCCACTTCTCTTCAGGTTCTTATCCTTAACGTGCCTTGCAACCATTAATTATGTGTTCCTGTTTACTTTTTATGCTTTGTTTGATTAATTTTCTTGCTAACAATCTGTTTCCATGGCAGAGAATCTAATTGGAAAAGGAGGGAGCAACCGTGTTTATAAAGGGATCCTTCCAGATGGTAAAGCAGTTGCTGTCAAGATTCTGAAGTCATCACAAGAGGCATGCAAGGATTTTGCCAATGAAATTGAAATAATCTCTTCATTGAAGCATGAACGAATCATGCCTGTAATTGGTGTTTGCATTAAAGATAATGATCTGATATCGGTCTACGATTTCTCATCTAAAGGAAGCTTAGAAGAGATTCTTCACGGTATAGCTAGCTTCAATGAGGCCTTTTTTTTCCTTTGCTTGGTAAAATTTGTCATTTACCATACTGATGCAAAAGCTAAACTGTATTTGTAGGTAAAAACAATGAAAAACATCCATTGTCATGGGAAGTGAGGTATAATGTGGCTGTTGGCATTGCTGAAGGCCTAAATTACCTCCATAATGAGCATCCTCGGCCTGTCATCCATCGAGATGTCAAGTCTTCAAATATTCTTCTTTCAGATGGGTTTGAACCAAAGGTAATTTAAATGGTAATTACTGATATACTGTTAATTGAAAATGAAATATGTCAGAAGATTGATCACATGGCCTATCTTTTTTCAATTCTTGACAGTTATCTGACTTTGGGCTAGCAATATGGGGACCAATTGATTCATCATTTCTGACTCAAGCTGATGTTGTTGGGACATTTGGGTATTTAGCTCCTGAATATTTTATGTATGGGAAACTTAGTGACAAGATTGATGTCTACGCTTTTGGTGTTATTCTACTTGAACTGTTGTCTGGAAAAAGACCAATAAGCTTTGAGACTGCCAAGGGCCAGCAGAGCTTGGTCATGTGGGTAAGAATCTTGTCTGAAACAATGTTCTTCCATTTTTCTTATTTGATATATGCATCAATTATACATTTTAAGCACTTTAATTTTAGGCAAAGCCAATAATAGAGAGTGGGGACATGAAAGGCATAGTGGATCCAAACTTGAATGGAAATATCAATGAAACTCAAATGCAAAGAATGGTTCTTGCAGCAAGGCTTTGCATCACACGGTCAGCTCGGCTCCGTCCTCGGATGAACAAGGTAATAAATCTGTGTGTTTCATTTAAAAGATTTGAAGAATGGGGTGAAATTTCATTTACATTTTGCATTCCTCTTTTCAGATACTGGAGCTCTTAAGAGGGGAGGAAGAGGTTGAGAAATGGGAAGAGGCAGAAAATGAGAGCACAGAAAGTCAAGATCAGAATGATGATGAAGTTTATCCAAATTCAAGTGCAGAGTTACATTTAAGTCTTGCCATGCTTGATGTTGATGATGATTCAACATCGTTTAGTAGTAGCATGGAGCGAAGCAGTCATATTTCAATGGAGGAATATTTAAAAGGAAGATGGAGCCGATCATCAAGTTTCAATTAGATTCCATTTTTTTTAACTCATTTTGGCATGCTCAAGCTGTTTTTAAGCAAAAGACAAGTTTGCCTCAAAACCCATTTTGGAATATGTTTGTATTGTACCTGTACAGTCGAGAGAGAAAAAAAAGAAGAAAACAGAAAACAGCGCCCAGTGTTGAGGTGTGATTTGGAAATGTAGATTCTTGCAAAATAATAGTAATAAAATAATAATACTATGTAGATTGAGCCTTCTTAAACTTGTCAAAATAATGATGATATATAAGATTCTAGCAAAGTTATACATATGGAGCTAATCAGAAACTAAAATTCTGCTTAAGTTATATGGGTATTTCTCCAACTATACTTATGAACAACCTAAGAAAATCTCTTACATTTGTACAACAGGGTTTTTCTTGTTAACAGTTTTAGTATGGAATTGTATATGGCAAGGCATGTATGTTAACCTCGGGTAAGTATTGAGCATGTGGGTACTGAGTGAAGTTTCCTTGATGGAAAACACCATAATCAGCAGTAGAAGTGTCTCTTGTGTCGCTCCTAGGTTGCTTTGTTTGAAAGAGCCATTCTTGATCTCCAATGTCAAAGTGCTTAGACCGCGAGGAAGGGGGAACCTGGTTCATGACTAACTCTCTGTATTGTGAGTCTGTCTGCATCAAGCTAGTTTCAGAGCAGGTGCATTTTGGAGCCATTTCAAACTTCTCATCAGCATCGACGCGACCTCCCTGAGAAGAGGAATGATGTTGCACTTGGGAATCAGTAGTAGGCACACCACAAGCAGATGAAATTGGCTCTTTGACAGGTGTAGGATCCAATGAAATCGTCTTTTGGACTCCGGAATTGATCATTGAAGGAGAGTGGAGAAAACAGTGATTGTAAGGACATGAAGTGGAGTTTCCATGATCCAAGACATCTTTGCTTGCATTCAGTGTCTCCAACATGTCACTTCTGGGTCGCTTCCTCTCAAAGAGCCACTCTTGATCACCTACATCAAGGTGCTTCTGCAGGGGAGAGGGAATCCAGTTCACCACTAGCTCTTTATAAAGTGATTCTGTCAGAGCCATTTCGGATTTTTTATCAATATTGATTCTAGCTCTCTGAGGAGAATTACAGACCTCTCGTAGGGGTGTTGGAACCAACTCTTGGACATCACTAGCTGGCAGACCAAAAAGCTTGTTTTGGACTGGAGAATCCATCATGCTGGTAGAGCAGTCTGAAAAATAAAAAATGCTTCCTAAAGTGATAACATGAATAGAGAAATGTCAGAATTAAGAAATAGCTGAACAACTAGAAAGCAAAGACAAGGATTCACTAACCATGATTCTGGCCTTCAAAGCAGCATCTGCAGTTTCTTCTCCTTTGAATGCTTTGGCTGTTGTCTGAAGACTCGTAGAGGCTATCAGATACAGGCTGCTCAAGCTCATCAGTGAGGCTGCTCCTCTCCATCCACAGGATTTCATATTCAACTTTCCCTTGATTTTCACTTCTTTCTTCATCACCTTTATTGCTCCTCAAGGCCTTATGTCTTTTATGGTGACCTCGCTTCTTATGCAAAATCTTTTCTTGCTCCCTTGCTTCCTTCTTCTCTTTCTTCCTCTTCTTTTTCTCCTTCCTTTCCCTTTCAGCCTTCACTCTTTCTCTCTGAACCTATAGAGCCAGAGAAAACAAGAAAAAGATGTAAGGAATTTCACTGATACACACACACTATGTAACAAAATCTCACTACTAATATTTAATCTGTGTAAACTTAAGATGGACAAAATACTCATGCTTTTTGATAAATGGGTTAACTTTATGGTCACCCAAATTCAACCATCTTCCATTAAAACTACTAATGTAACAGTATTCCTCTTTCTTGACCAAGCTGGTTAATCACTTAAACCCATCACATTTCCAATTAAGCTTGACAGATTAGTAGCATGAGTTATACCCCAATTATTCATGTCATTATCAAGAACATGCACTTTTAGAAGCCCAAAAAGACAATAGAAGGCAATCCCAGTAGTGCAAGAAGAACCATGAACATCAATAGTGCATAAATTCAATAATTCATCAAGCATTCTAAAGCATATATGAAATATGAAATCCTAACAGCAATTGCTTTAATAATTAACTTAAACACCATTACACCAATCTATACTCTATCAAATCCATCTTAATTTATCCAATTATTATTATTCTTTTGGTTTTCTTCTGAATTATATTTGAACTTGATGATCTCCTAAATAGACAGGGGAATCAACATTAAGAACAATCTTAAATGTATATGCAATGGAGAAGGAAGAAACTGAACTGATGAAGATCGAAAGAGAGCATTAAAAGGATTGCTCAAAACAAACCTTAATCAGTTCGGACAGAGCGTCTCCACTCACTCCATTCCAAACGTACCCAGGCGGTGGAAACGGTAAGCACCTTGACATTCTCAAACCAAAAACTCAAATACCCAATAAAGAGTTAAGTATTTCAGATTTAGAAAACAAAGTTTCAGTGGCAAAAACCTCTACGAATCATAGAAAAAAAAGACAAACAGATTTTTCTTCTTTTCTCTATTAATAATGCAAGTATTTTTTGGGTGCGTTTGGAAGTTCTTCTTAAGAGCTCTTGATATTGTTAGTTATATTAATGATTAAAAAGGAAATAGGATTCAAGAACAGAAATTTGAGGGGAATCGGGAGAATTCTGGAGCTTTGGCTTGAGGAAAAAGAATGGGGAGAGAATGGTGTGAGAGGAACCCTTTTTTTGAAAGTTATAAGTACGGCGGGGCAATGGCGGGGTGTGTCCTTGCGCGCGATTCTTTTCCAGTAGTTCCTGACTCATGAGTTTCCCGCTTTTCCCTTTTGTTTCTTTTTCCCCTTTTTAACCCCTCTTTTTCTCCATATTTACCATTTTACCATTTCCTTCTTTTTGTGCTTCTAAATTACAATAGTTTCAATTTGTATGATAATGGCATGATAAATCATAAATGTATGCATGATGCATCTAAAAATGATAATAACACTACCCTAACAAATTCCCTTGCAAGCAAATAATATATGTTTTTGAAATTTGATATTTTCTACATTCAATAATTTATATTTTATAGGTCTCTTTTCATGTTTGTCATTTAGAAATGCATGGTAATAAAAGCTGGTCTTTTCCCAACCTCCATGCCTATCATATTTGTTAGGGAATTAATACATTTCTTTTTAGGACCACTTATTAAACTAATTTTGGTGCCAAAAAAAACTAATAAATTAGTTTATAAATTTCTACATATCAAATCAAATTTAAACATAAAATTTGTAAGATTCAAGTGTAGATTTGATCTCACTTTATGTTGGATTATTATTCAATGAAGAAAATGAAATCAAGGTCAAGTGGCCAAGGTTACTCTTCTAATCTCCCTTAAATAACTTAGATGGATGAAAGTAGTATTTGTATTGTGGGCCCAATGACTTGATTAATTTGGGCCCAATGCACTCTTCATTCAATTCTATTGACCCAAAATCCACCACATTTTCTACAACTTGCCTTGGAAAATGGAAAGTTGGAATTCTCTAACCAAAAGACAAAAGTAAAATTGACCCAAAGAAGCCTTTGAAGTTTCTTATTATTTTCACTTAAGGCTTGCTTGCTTGCTCCACTCAATCTTCTCAAATCCATCAAATCTCCAATTGGGCTCATCCACATGGACCCAAACTCTTGACCTACTTATCATCATGATCTAATCTTCGTACACGTCGCAAAATTCTTTACATCCAACGGCCCAAAACATAACGATACACCTTTCTCTCCGTAAACAGAAAAAGACGCATGTTTTTCAATTTTACAGCTGAGTCCCTCAAATACCTATAAATTGAAAGAAATCAAAGTTCTCACATTTCTGACTGGAGAGAGAGAGAAAAAAAAGGACAGTGGAATCTCTGCAAACAAAAGCTGTTCTCTTTTTTATTTTCTTCCTTTCGTTTCTGGTACGTCCATTTTGGGATTCTTCAAAATGCCATCAATTTACTATTTTTCATTGACTATTTCATCATTATTAAAAGCAAAATTTTATTTTTCTTCCTTATAAAATTTTCACTTTCTTAGTTAATAATAAATTCTTACTGCTCTTCTGATATTCCCATTAGTCTTGGTCTTTACGCTTTTCTTTTAAATCCTAAGCCGCTTCTCATTTTTTAGGGTTTCGGTTTGTCGAATCTATGATAACGATGCTCTTTCTCTGATTCTTTGTTCTTTTGCTTCCCTGTTGAACCTTAATTGTATCGAATTGTTCGGGTCATCCCAGGTTGTTCAACTTGCTGTGTTTTGTTCCTGAGTAAGACTTTTTTTTTTTGGTTCTTTGTTTCTTTTGATTATAATTGAATGATGCTTATTTTGATGGTTGCTTTGAAAATTGTGGCTTGTGATTGAATTTCTTTAAATAGAGTTCTTAGTTATTTTAACCCAGAAAGGGAAAAAGAATATTTATGAATTATTAGGCATTTCTATACATTATTATAATTATTTTTTGGTGTTGCTAAGATCTATCGAGATTGCTGACTGGGCACGATTTTTTTCCGGGTCAGGTACAAAATCTCTTTTTCATCTGTTCATTCTCCTTGGGTTTCCTTTTTACTTGAAAATGGACGACGGCGAGCTTGATTTTTCGAACCAAGAAGTGTTTTCCGGGAATAACATGGGTGATGTTCCAAGCAGTTGCTCGATGGACAGTTTTTTCGATGAATTACTCAATGATTCTCATGCTTGTACCCATACGCACACTTGCAATCCACCTGGCCCCGACAACTCGCATACACACACCTGTTTCCATGTTCATACCAAAATTGTGCCTGCCGCTACTGAAGATAAGGCTGCCATTGATGATAGTGACACTGCAGGGTCGAAGAAATCAAAGAAACGTCCATTGGGTAATAGGGAAGCTGTTAGGAAGTATAGGGAAAAGGTTAAGGCAAGAGCAGCCTCATTAGAGGATGAAGTTGTGAGATTGAGGACACTGAACCAACAGCTGTTGAAGAGATTGCAAGGTCAGGCTGCATTGGAGGCTGAGGTAGCAAGGCTTAAGTGTTTGCTTGTTGATATTCGAGGAAGAATTGAAGGAGAGATTGGATCGTTTCCTTATCAGAAATCAATGACTAATGTTAACATGATGAGTATGCCTGGTGCTTATGTGGTGAATTCCTGCAATGTGCAATGCAATGATCAAATGTATTGCCTACACCCTGGTGTTGACGGTAAAACAGGAGAAGTTGCAGCACCGAATGGACAAGAATTTAGTGAATGTGAGTTTGACAATCTTCCTTGTTTGGCGAATCAGAACTCAGGAGTGAAGGAGCTTGCTACATGTGGGGTTGGAAGTGCAGCATCCAATGGCAATTCTTCTGGCACAAAAAGGAGAAAAGGTGAAATTTAGGAGTCCTCCTCTTATAATTTCCTTAAATAATTTATGATGGATATGGAAAAGTTTACTTTCAGCATACCACGGTTCGTAATGGTATGCTGGGATTAGTTATTTGCTTTACTAAGCAATGAGCTTTCAATTCAAAAAAATTAAATTTTTAGAGGTGGTGTTTTGCTAAGTATGTGCTTCTTACAACAAGCACACTGTTAGGACTCTTTTTAACATGTGAAGCTGTCTGGTATTTTTGGTTGATAATTATATGAACTGTTAGAGTTTACAGACCAGCAGAGGAACAACAGAGGATTTATGTATGAAATAAGGACCAAAAAGAGTGGTAGGATGTTATTTGAGTATATATGGTTGTTTGATAACTGCATAAATTGTTAAAAGCAAATTTCATTTTTATCATTTCTTTAGCTTTTTAGATGGGTTTGGTCATGCATATTACTGAGCAATGTTTAAAGCATGTCTTTATGGTGTACAAGCCATAACAGAGGGCCTCTTCAAAGATATTGGGACATGTTCTTGCAATATTTTGAATATTATGAGCTGTATTCACTGTTTCCAAATTGAATTTACTTCTATACCATGTGTAAGACTCTGCTATTGAGTATATGTTTTGGGTTTGATACTGATATTGTTTTTCCCTTTTTGAGGTGTTCGTGCAGCTACAGCAGGTTGAGGAACTGTTTAGGCGAGTGTAATCCATATTCTGTGGGGTACATATTTTTCATCCAACAAGCAGCTTGCTCCAGCTGCATCGTCTTTTTCCCTCAGGTCGCATTGCTTATTTGTTTCTTTTTCTTTTGCTGTTTGTTCTTTTGGTTTTTTTACCCTACTCATGGGTTATTAGAGGTGGCAGTCTTGGATTTGATGCTATTATTAGTTTCTGCTCTTCTTAGTTTAGGGCCTACAAATTTGTAAAGCTAAAACTTCTGGATCTGTAGCTTGTAGCATTTATGAGCTGCAACTGGCAGCCTGCTTTCTTGACAAGCTAAACTCAACTAAATAAAATGCTTCGTCACATCTTCGTAGTGCTTACAAAAATGTATGAGTTCCATGAGTATTACAATTAAGGATGTGATGCTTGGCTAATTCCTTTTAGAAAAATATATTATTACTTTGTGTGGTGCATTTTCTTTATACCTTTTTGCCTGGGTTGAGCTCTAGAATATCTGTCTAAGCTATATGAATTCTTTTATTGCTGAATTACAGAAGTAGGGATGGTGGGATATCTTTGTACTGTGAGCCCTTAGTTGGTGAGTTACAAGTTCCGCTCCCTGCAGTCGTAGCTTGTGATTCACAGGGGAAGCTAGCTTGCATAGCTTCAGCAATTCCAATTCCGGTTTTGCATGCCATCGACTAAGCACAGGAAGTTTCCTTTTTCCATAAGCATTCTGTTTAGAATGGCTGCAAGATGCCTACACGTGAGGGAAAGGCTGTGTTTTAAATGAGGTTTTGATCGACTGTCTGATGAAAACTTACAGTTGTAAAAGATGAATGAAACATAGAGAAATTTGGCTTTCAATTTTCAAAAAATGGTTAAATTTTAGGTTTGACAAATTCAATAATTGTTAGATCTTGGAGGAATCTTGTTACTTCATTCTGGTTCAGATCCATTTCTATCGTTAATTTTCTTTGCGGACAACCCTTTTTCCACCCCATTTTTTGGTGGCCTTCTTGTAGATTGAAAGAAAATATAGTTGAAAACCTAATAAGTTCTTTTGGTTTTGAACATTGAGAGGGCTTGGGCACTTGGCTATGGAGACTTGCATTTCAGAGGTCATAGCAAGAGAACTTGGGGCTCTCTTGTAATATTTAGTTCCTAGGAATAATACCTAGCAGACAGGTTTTCCTCGTTGGTTCAGTGGTTCTCCCATGTATTAAAGGAAATGTCTCAAACCCTGTCAATCTCAGACAGGTCCTTACATAGGCTCTTTGCCCCTATCTTCATTATCGAAATGGAGTTAATTAATAACAATAATAACATACAAGTGGTTCGGCTCGTGCTGGCGCGTCGAGTGTTAAAATTTTTTTTAAGAATTTCGGCTCGCGTTGGCGCGTCGAGTGTTAAAATTTTTTTTAAGAATTACTTCTATTGAATGCAATCGTTCGATGTTGAAAAAATATTTCAAAGTTACAACATGATCTAAAATTTATTATATTTCTAAATAACAACTATTAATCTATAAATGGAAAACTGGATTTGATTGAAAGATATTATATCATCTAAATTTAAATGATTAATCTATTGTTTATCTAGTATCACAAAAATTAAAGTCTATGCCAATTGGAGAAAATAATTGCATGTCTTAAGTCATTCTAAATGAACTTGAACTAAGTAACTATTAATTCCACTTCTTTATCTACTTAATGCAAAGTTCTATTTAATTAAAAAGATAGTTAGTATAGATGAAGGATTAATTTTCTTTATATCACCAATTATGGATTATTTAGTTTTTCAATACACTAAAGAGGAATTCTCCCAACAATAAATACGTCTACACTAATGACTTCCCAAAACGGTTTCAAAGGACATGCAATTACCAAAATGACCAAACAGGTAAAGGAAAGATAAAAAAATAGTTTGGACTTTTCTATAATTTACCGAGTTAAAAAAGACAAAAAAGGACAAAATGTTGACTCCTCATCAATCCTGAGTTAGAGCTTTTAGTAATTTCATTGGGTATTTCAAATACTATTTAGTATATATATATATATATATATATAAGTTGAAGTATTTGAGAATGAGAATCAACAAGCCAACTGGGAGTTAATGCTCTTGCACTTGTTCTTCCAGTCAAAAAGGATTATCATTGAGCGCCAAAGCACAAACAACAGACTCGGTAAACCCAACAACCCGCCTATCTTTGGTTCTTTACCAGTTCAATTGGTTTTTGGTAATACCAGTGCAATTGTTAACCAACCTTAGATGCACCACCAAGTGACAACTCAAAAGGGTCGCATGTTAAACATATGTTAAAAGGACTACAAAGTTGTTCACATAGAAAAACATGATAATGACTAGCCTTAACTCACTTAAACAAGAATAAGTCCTTCAATAATCTAATCCAAATATCTATGTACTAGTCTTCAGCAGTTGGATTCTCATCATCATCACGATAGATACTCTCCGCCAATTGCCAGACCTGAAGAGTGTTATCCTCAGCCACACTTGAAATCACCCATGGCTCATTTTTGTTCCAGGAGAAATCTGATATCTTAGCTTTATGCCCTCCATGAGAGAAAAGAAGCTCCGGTGGACCATCATCAGCATCTAGCTCAATTTCCAGCTGCTCTTCCCCAATCCTGCAAGTCAACAATACACCAGTAGTAGGTCATGATCAAGGCACAGCGAGACATGACATTCCACAAGAACAAAATATTCACTAGTTTGGTTTGTATAAGCCCATTCTCTGCTCCTTAAGTCCTATTAACTTCGTCAATTATGATAATATTGGAGGAAAATCCTAATAAAACCAAAAGGGAAATGAAAGCACAATAGGCAATATCATAGTGGCTAGAATAAATCACATTCAACACATTCCGAGTATCAATCCAAATGTAGACTACCTGTTAAGGTCCCACACCATTAATCTTCTATCATCGCCAGAAGATGCCAGCACAGTCTCATGATTAGGATCCCATTCTACCTGGAAGACCTCTCCACTGTGAAAGACAAATCCAACGTGAGAAGTCATATTCCAATGATTTCATATACATTCTGTGCAAGTAAATGGTTTGTTGAGTAGTTGACACAAAAGTGTTCATACATAACAAGAAACACAAGGTTTGGGAAATGGACAGGAATGAAATCTAACAGTACACAATGTTTACATATTCAATCAATACACAATTTGAAAAGATTCTACTTTCTGTTGGCCTTAGCATACTAGAAACCATAATCAATCCAAAAGACAGCATACTTACGTGTGGCTGCTTAAGACATGCAAAGGCACAGTCAGCTTTCGCATATCAAACAGACCAACAGTAGAGTCAGAAGATGCTGTGGCCAGAACCCACTCATTATAAGGATTGAATGATAAGTAATTGATCTGAGAGAAAAAAAAAATAACATTTCCTATCAGGTGATTGAAAGGACATAAAAACATATCAGGGCATAGAAACATAAAACCAAAAACGACTATATGAAGATTAATTGACCTCTCTCTCATGAGCTTTGACACAATGTTGGGTTTTGTTGGTGCGCAAGTCCCAGATCATCAATTGACAATCATCACCAGAAGAACCAAATATGTTCTCATTCTTCAGATGCCATGAGACATCTTCAACCACATTTTCATGAGCCTGCAAACAGATTTAACAAATGACTTATGACTAGCGACCAACTAGATCACAAAACTTTAAAGTCCTAGACTTTCCTATTTATTGAAAAGATAAATAAATAAGGAATGAGAGCAAGTCCCATGAATACCTCGTAAATATGCATTGCACCAAGAAACTTATCTTGAGGCCAAGCAGACAAGTCCCACAGGCATATCTTATGGTCTTGTGAACCGCTCACGAGATAACCCTCCTTTAGTGGACTCCATGATAATCCATACCCTTCTTTGTCATGACCCCTCAGCCTCAAATCAGGATCACATTCACCCCCTTGCTCCTTCTCTGCCTGCTTGGTGCAATCAAACACAAGGACCTCGCAGCCACTGGTCTTTGCACCAATAATAACTGGCTTCTGAGGCATACACCTTGCCCTGTTCACTTCTCCGTCAACACGCATCCTCTGTGTTATCTCAACCTGTCAACAATCAAACGACATCAGCTAATTCCATCAGAATAGCAGAACTAATTGCCAAAGAGAAATACAAAAATTTATCCTGTAATTATGTAAGATTGGTTCTACCTTATTTCTTTGTCAAAAGTTGACAAACAAATTGAGAGAAAGAAAGCTTAATTGGCATTGCAGTTAATTATTGTCAATTTATAAAGACACCTAGTAAATCCCTCGAACATTTTAGCACCCAAATAACACTTACTCATTACCAAGAAAGAAAATTCAAATACAAATACCGATAACGTAACAATCATTTCATCGAACACTTGGTACCCATAAAACAAATATACTATTAAAACTAAAATCTCAACGAACCTTAGGCATAACTGGGTCATCATTTTTGGAAGCAAAATCGGATTCTGCGGCAAGGGTGGGGAGGACAGCGTCGGCAATCATGAGAAAATCGGAGGCGCCACCGCTGGTGTGGGTTCCAAGGAGGAGTTTGTGGACGTTAAAAGATGGGTCGGGTCCATAGGGGCTTGGTGAAGAAGGAACCCAGTGGACAGTCAAAGAAGGCCACTCGAGAGGGTGAGAAATGACGAGATCGTAGAGGAACGGAGTATTCTTCTTCCATACGGCGAACTCTTCCTCCACCTGGTCTGGGTTCTCTGAATCGTCTGCCATCTTCTCTCGCGATTAGGGATTGGGGTTCTTTGCCAAAGTTACTTCACCTTCCCGCCAAAATAATGAAATGCAAGAAAGCGAAGTGAGGGTTTCCGACTTTCCGCCTTATTTATCTTCTATTTTGGGGAAATTAAAGAAAGTTTTTTGGCCCAGGAACCTGTGGAAGCCCGATAGAAGGCCCAAATAACCAAACATTTGGGCCCTAAAGCCCAGATCGTTTTCAGGCCTTAGATTGCAAAGTATATATCTTTATAAAGAAAAGGATACATAAAACTATGTGGTTTACATTCATTAAACTATTTATTATTTACGGGTTTTTTCTTCTTTTTGCCTTTTTAATTTTTGGGTAAGGCACAAAGAGTTGTGAAACTGATTTTTTACTCTATCTTTAATTCTTTATTATATTATTATTACTCGAACTAAGTTCTGGCTTCAAATGATAGAAAATTGTTGTTTATCATTTCAAAAGTTTCAATTTACAATGATTAAAGAAGTTCAATTATGGTGTCAACGCGCTGGCATTATTCTATTGCATTAAAGTATCATACAAAGCAAAGGATTAATTATAACTTCTAACTTTTGTGGTTGTATATTTTGACGAATGAAACCATATTATAAGAGCAAATGTGCAATATAATTCAATAAAGACATAAATGTATGTGTATGAAAGGGCAACTTCAAATTATTAAAAATAATATACTTGAAAGTTGATCTTTATGATTTCAAATAATTTATTTATTTCCTGCAAGAGAGAGTATCGGGGAGTGGGGTACTTCTCCAAAAGAAAAATCAAAGAAAGAAACAAAATCGAAACTGTTACGAACTAAAAAAGATTAGGATAGTGTGGAACAAGTAGGTGTAACAGTTGATTACATTACTCCATAAGTTGCTTGGTTGACCAATATAAGTAGATCACAATGTGTAGTATTTGGTAAGGTCCTCCTTAGGAATCTTTGAAACTTGGAACCTCGTATGAACCGCAAAATTAACAGATTTTTGGATCAAGGCAGAAGAAAATCGGTGCACTGCGTTTACTTTCAGCCAAGAGTCTTCGATTTAGATCTTCCTTTCTCTTTCGCAACTCTGCAAGATCCTGGAAAAACTCTCCCTTTTGGTTTTGGGCGGTGGCAGATAAGATAACGCTGTTTTACCTATTTTATCCGTTTCATGATTATTACTAGTCGACGATTTTCAATACCCTTTTAGCTAGCTTTCTTAATTTTATAACGCTTCAAATTGAAATCGTCGATTTTCTCCACCGAATCAATCATTTCTTGACAAGTATATCCACGGTAGAGTTGCGTGCATGGAAACTGTGGGAGGATATGTAAGTAACTTCAATGAATGAACCAAATTAAGTGTATTCTTTATTTCTTTTCACTCCAAACAATCAAATACTCGTATATTTTGTACAAATTGGTTCCTCTCGAGCAAATGGCATGTAGTAAACTAAAAGCTTGATTTATATTACCAAAACAAAAGGCTATGATGATTTAAAAAAGAGCTTTGGATTGTGGAATATATTGTGGACCACCCGTAATTTTTTTTTTTGATAAATGGACCACCCGTAATTAAGCATTATGAATTTATGATATCCAATATCCATACCATTTTTTGTAGCTCAATTTACTTGTCATCTGAAAAATGTTCCCACTTCACATCCAACTAATATGAAAATGACTTGTGAACACTGAACCCAACCCATATTCATCACTGCACTGCACTGCACTTTCCTTATTTGCATATCTTTGTTACTGTTCCCTCTCTTCCCATCCTCTCACTTTCCCATCCCCTCCCCCTTAATTGTTATTCATTGCAAAAAAGTTTTAATGGAAAGTCATTATGTTTTTTTTTTTTAAATAGCTTTGTATACAAGATAATTCTCTTGCGCACATTTTATAAATTTCATATATCACATTTCAAAACTCGAACTTGAAACTTTCAGTCAAAATATCTCTATGTGACATTGTTGATTAATATAACTCATTGTTATTATCATTGCAATAGACATTAGTCTAAATTTTATAAGGGCAGATAGATGATCATTACTCATTAGTCTTGGCCACTAAGACAACAACTCATGTTTTAATTAGTACTCTAGATATATATACTTATACCACTCCTAACTTTATACTGTTAGTAGTCCAAACTCCCAATTTGATATTTTTAGACTAAAATTAAGTTGAAAAGATAAAGGAATCCTTACATCCATTAATACCCATAAACTTGAAATTAAAGAAAAAAAAATGAGAACATTTTAATACAACTTACCAAATATCCAAATTGAACCAACAACAGTACAATTTACAACCAAAACCATAAAACTAATTTAGACAAATTTTCAACGCACAAATTAATTCACCACTACGACATAATATAAAGATATTTAACACCACTATTTTTTGGGGTTATCATATTCTAAAATCAAATCATCAATCACATAATAGAACAAGCAGTAGGGTTTTCATCACTGAAGGCCGTGGTGTAACGGACTTCGGTGGAGCTGGCACGTGCGAGATGCGATATTTGGGGGTCCTGGGCGTTTCGCACGTACCCAGCTGGGGCCTTCTTGTCGTAAACTCCTGGAGCGTAAGGGTGGGCCACCACGTCATAAGGCACGTAGGGCCACAGCTCAACCTTCTTGCCCGTCCGATGTGCCACCCTGGCAACGACCTTCGCTGGGTCTACGTATCCAACGACTGTAAGCTTGTTGCCTTTCCGTTCCACATCGACTTGCGTCACACCTTTCATCCCTTCCACAGATTTTTTAACCTTGCGCTCGCATCCTTCGCAGTCCATTTTCACCTTGATCTCCACCGTCTGATCAAAAACCGATCAAAACAAAAAAAAAATGTTACGGTTCGGTTTAGAAGTAATAGAACACTGACAAAAGCCCCCCATGTCGGGGAGCTGACAAAAACGGCTAACCACAGAGGCATCTGATGTAAAGCAAATGTACCAAAATATCCTTCCACTTTGAGAAAAGCAAATACTGGATTGCCTACCTCATACCGTAATTTTCCCACAATTAGTATATAATATTTTTATTTAGTATAGTATAATAGTTAAGCTAATTTAATTTGATTAATTTAACTTTATTAGTAAGATTCAACAAAATGTATACTGACTGATTATTGTAAGAAGCAGAAACATATAATTTGAAAAGTGATTTCTGATTTTACCAAATAAAATAATGGACGGAACCAAATCTAGTTATGATCTTATTTTCTTCAAGGAATACTAATTTAATTTTGCCTTTTACTCAAGGATTTTGTGTATGCTATAGATCAGGAAATTAGGCAAAAACAAAAAAGCATCAGACATGAAATTTAACATGCTAATTTAGCAGATCCGAACCTTAAATCATCTAGGAATCTAAAAACAACAACAATAGAAACAGAATCCTTAACTAGTTCACACTCCTATATAATATATACAGGGGAAGTTAATTTCTTGATCTAGTATGAAATTAGAGGCGGCTTTTTCTAAAACCCAGAAATTAAAAAGGATAAGAGATTTGTACCTGCAACTGCTTACGTTTCTTGAGCTTGGAACTGCCACGAGAACAGTCAAAGAGATCAGAAACATGATCTAAAGCACCCATGTTCTTCTATTTCACTCTCTCTGTCTCTGTTCTGAGTTTTTCTTCAGTTGATGTTTCACGTTTTTGAGAGTACAAAAAGAAGGAAGAAGAGGAAAGCTGCTGAAAAGGAACTGTAGAAGAATTTGTGAGTATATACAGATAGATATAAGAATGGTTATGGTGGGCAAGGGCAAGGGGAAGTTAAAATATCGTTTCGGCTTTTGAGAAAGGGTTTTTGCTTCGTTTCTAAGGAGAGTTTGATAAGTGACAACGATAGTATGATAATCATACAAACAGACAGGTAGGAAATTGGAATCCCCTCTCCACTTTATTTTATACTGGTGGTAGGGACTAGGGACTGGGAAGCTTTTTTGTTACTTGTCTGTTTCCTACTTAGAAATCTATGTCGTTGGATTCTTCTTTTCAGCTCGTTCTGCGCCACGTGTCCAAGTTGAAATTAGCCGGTAAACGTAGGGAATCCATAACTTTTTTCTTCTTTTTTATAATTTAAGACGAGGCTATCCATGCAGCAGGGATAAATATGCAAGGAAGGGAGGGAGGCAACAACAAAAGCGAGAGTAACAGTTTCATTACAGTGTTAAGTGTGAACACCGACGACGACTCTCACTCTGACAGTAATTTGTGTGGACCCCACCTTTTTTGTTGTTTTGTTTGGCGCGAGATTAAAGAAGTGAATTGAATTCACGCGCTTCTTCGTTTTTTGATTGTGGTCCCGGTCCCACCCACCATGGACCTCACCTCAGCTCAGCATCTAGCGATCATAAAGCCATGCCATGATGCCATTACCCATTGCCATGGCCTTTTACGGTTTTGGAGTTATGAAAGATATGATGGGTTTGGTTTTAAGAACCTTGTTCATGTCCGCCTTTATTTTGGGTCCCATCTCATCACCATAACATGACCATAAGTGGGGTGTGGGCCCTTTTGAATTTTGACAGAATGGGCTCCATGGCTTTGCTTTACTATTTTAATTCATGGAATTTTTTTACAATCAAGCCCAAGAAACAGAAAAGAGCCCAAATAGTTTTATTTCTACTAGAGTAGTACTAGTCAAACCTTTTATTCAAATTGAATGCTGTTTAATATACCGTGAACACGTTGATGGCTTATCTTTGGGCCAAGTCTCACTATCTTGGCCATTGATTTCTATTTCTCTCAAATTTGAACATTGGTCTATAATAACTTGATCGCTGCCGAGGATGAAAAACAATTAAAAAAATTACTATTGAGGAATCTCGTATGATTTTAATTTTGTTCCTTTTTTTAAATTGAGGGTGTAAAATATTGATAATGTTAAAATTGCTAAGTATCAAATTGGAACAACATAATAATAATATAAACAAATCTAGTACCATAAAAAAGATATAAAAATTATTGGAAGGACATGTGTGAATATAAAATAAAATGTTTGGATTATTTAATTATCTTATTAAAGATAAAAGAAACATTTTTTTTTTGTCTTTGGTACAAAGAAAATCCTTTCACTCCCTCGTCCATTATTTCTTTGATGGTGACTCTTCGACAACCTCTTCTGATGCACATCCAATTTCAAAGGTCGTGGTTTTGGGTATTGAATCTACATCTTCAATCTTTATCTTTGGCATTAGGTGGATGGATAAAAGTGTTATCTGCCATCATAATAAATTATTTTACTAACTTGATTCATTTATTCATTTAGCATGTTCAATCAATTATTTTTTGCTAACATAATTACTAATTGATTAATTTATTTATGGCAAATAGATCTCAACGGCGAGAAGAGATCAAATGCCATAGATGAAGGATTCTCTGGGTTTAGTCGAACAAAAGAGATGTGAAAGAAATGATTCGGTCTTCATGGAGAATCGATCACGGTTTTCAGTTTCAGCGTTTTTAGGGGAAAAAAGACGAGATAGAGGGACAAATTTTCTTTGTTTTGAATTTCTTCGTAACCGAAAAGAGAAACGGCGAAATAAAAAAGGCTTATGAGGTACGCCATTTAGACATTGCAAAAAGGTAAAAATAAGAAAGGC
Organism: Corchorus olitorius; assembly: GCA_001974825.2. Classification (NCBI taxonomy): domain Eukaryota; kingdom Viridiplantae; phylum Streptophyta; class Magnoliopsida; order Malvales; family Malvaceae; genus Corchorus; species Corchorus olitorius. Next base: position 94,453 of record AWUE01016328.1, read on the forward strand.
ATAAAGGTGTATTAATGGAATTTAGCATAAAGAAAAAGAAATTTGGCGCACCTTCTTCTTAATAACTTCACCGAAGTTCGAACTGGTTTTTATATTCCCATCGTCACATATAGGATGAATCGTTTGGCGGTGTTCGACTTTCCGAGTCCTAAGATTGAGGAAGCTGATAGACTAGCCCGCGTTAGAGAAGAAAGACTTAGAAATCTTCGTTTAGAGATTAATAGAGGATGATAAGTGCTAGAGATCGACGCCTCCCTGGTAAGATTTGAGTGTTCAAGCTATCAATGTACCATAATGATTCCTTATCAAAACTTCTGCTCTAATTCAAAAAAATGCATACCCTTTTCAATTTAAAATTTACATAACTTTAAAAAAAAAAAAATTTAATACCCCACCCTACAATAGCGTAGATTGCTTAGTTGATATAAAACAGAAGTAACAAGCTAACTAGTGATTAATGTTGTAAAACCAAATCACCGATATTAAATTTCATCATAGATAACATTTTTCATCATATATATACAACTGCACCTCGTGAGTCTGTAGGGTATCACGATCCTGATGTCATTATAATTTCAGATGATGATGAATGTAATTAAAATTGCAAAAAGTTTTCCTCTTCTACTTAAATGGAAAATTCGAAATTCTTTGGTTTGATCGAAAGGAAAAGAAATTTGGGTGTTTTGTGTAAAATGATTTATTTGGGTTCGGGTTTGAAGGAAAAAGAAAGATTAGGGTATGGGTTTTACTGTTTTCATTGTGTTCCAATGATTATGTTCATCCATATAAGGCCCTAATCTTTTCAACTCAATTTAGTCCCTAATGTTTTCGACCGAGGCCCTTATTTGAATTTTTTATAACGTTAGGGCCCTATTTAACCAAATAAAAAAATGAACCCTTATTTGAACATTTTCGCAAATGTTAGGGACCAATTTGAACAATTAGCCAAAATTTAGGGATTTTACCTTCGCGTAATCAATTAGACGAAGCAAATCGAAAGGGGCAAGAAAAAGGGAAATCGCTTGCGCGTCGTTTGGATGTAATATAAATAGTGTAATCGATACTATTATTGTCGGTTTGGTAAAGCCAACCCATATTTGTTATGAACTTTGCTACACGCCCCCTCCTTTTGTTCCACACAATGCTCCCTCCTGACATATCCATCACACATTAGGTCACATGTTATCACTTTACTGGTTCTAATACAAACTTCACTTGATAAGATCAATCTGACGGTTTGGAGGAGAAATGGAGGAGAAAGAACATAATTGCAATGAAGAAGAATATCAGAATGGAAAGGATGAGCCTTTAAGTGATCACTTACCGAGCGCTACTCAATTACATGCAGCAGGTGTGAAATTCATTGCAAGTGAAAGCAAATGCTTGCTTGACATAAAATTTTCCAAGTGAAGACTTCAAATTCCGACTTTGCTTATATTGGATGAAAATGTGGATTATTTCAAGAAGCTTGTGATGTACTCTAATTAGACATTATAATCTTGGTCGATGTGAAATTTATAATATCGTTTTTCCATTTTTTCCGAATTTAATTTCTAATTAAATATAAATAAGATTAAGATGCTCGTAAAAACAAATCCTTAAATCCAACGTGGTTGAGAATTGGTTAGATGAATACAGATATTTCAAGGAGTCTTTCTGCCAAAAATCATGCAAAATTGAGTCGGGGCCCCGAAACGCATTTTTAGCCCGAAAAACCGTGATGGTTAGTACACCATTTCGGCTAAAAACTGACCTGAAAAGTTTTTTTCAGAATTTTTTGCCACAATACCCAGAAAAATATATAATTCAACGCCTGAAAAATTGACGTGCTTTTCACACTTATAATATCATTTTTCTATTTTTTTTTCCGAATTAATTTTTAATTAAATCGAAACAAGATTCAGACACTCGTAAAAACAAATCCTTATATCCAATGTGGCTGAGATTTGGTTAGATAACTATAGATATTTCGAGGACTCTTTCTGACAAAAATCATGCAAAACTGAGCCGGGGCCCAAAGCACGTTTTTAGCCCAAAAACCGTGATGGAACTTTAATCTTTTTGGCTTTGAATTATATATTTTTCTGAATAGTGTGGCTAAAAACGCGTAATGCGGATGAGATAGATATATCATATATGGATCGTATGGAATGCCATAAGTCCGTTCAAAAGAGCGTGTAATGTTTTGGATTTTGGGTCTGAAGTTCCTGTGGGTAGGTCAATTTAAAAATACCATAACTTTCAATCCGAAAATCGGTTTTACTAATATAATACCTTTCCGAAGACTGATTTGAATCGACTACACTGTGCTAGAATTTGAGTTAAAATTTATCGGGTCAATTTTTGCCGAAATCGTGTACTAACCATCACTTTTTTTTTAAATAAAAACGCGTTCCGGAGCCAAGATCAGTTTTTCATGATTTTGGGCGCAAAGACTCCTTGAGATATCTAAATTCATCGAACCAAATCTCAGTTACATTGGATATAGGTATTTGATTTTACGAGTATCTGAATCTTGTTTCGATTTAATTAGAATTTAATTCGAAAAATATGCTAAAACAATATTAGATGCGTGAAAAACCATTTAATCTTTTTGGCATTGAATTATTTACTTTTTCTGAGTATTTTGGCAAAAAAAACGGAGGAAAAACTTTTTAGGTCAATTGTTGCAAAATTTTAGCCGAATTTGTGTATTAACAATTACTCTTTTTTTTTTTTGCTAAAAACACGTTCCGGAGCCCGACTCAATTTTACATGATTTGTTTTTACGATATAAGGATTTGTTTTTACGAGTATTTGAATATTGTTTCAATTTCATTAGAAATTAATTTGGAAAAAAATGCAAAAACGATATTTAGAAGCGTGAAAATCCAGTCAATCTTTTTGGCGTTGAATTATATATTTTTTCCGAGTATTGTTGCAAAAAATTGAGAAAAAAATTTTCGGTTCAGTTTTTAACCGAAATCGTGTACGTTACATCATAGTTTTTGGCTAACAACGCGTTCCGAAGCCCGACTCAATTTTACATGATTTTGGGTGCAAAGACTCCTTGATATATCTATATTCATCTAACGAAATCTCAGCCAAATTGGATTTAAGGATTGTTTTTACGTGTATGTGAATCTTGTTTCGATTTAATTAGAAAATAATTCCGAAAAAAGTTGGAAAAATAATATTAGAAGCGTGAAAAAACCTTTAATCTTTTTGGCGTTGAATTATTTTTTTTTTTGAGTAGTGTGGGAAAAAATTGAGGAAAATTTTTCGAGTCAATTTTTGTAAAATTTTAGCCGAAATCGTGTACTAACCATAACGTTTTTTTTTGCTGAAAACGCGTGATGCGGATGAGGTAAATATATCATATATGGATCGTATGGACCATCAGAAGTCCATTCGAAAAGGCGTGTAAAGTTTTGGATTTTGGGCTTGAAATTCTTGGGGGTGGGTCAACTTAAAGAGGCCATAACTTTCAAACCGTAAATCGGTTTAACTGTTATAATACCTTTCCGTAGACTTATTTGAACCGAATATGCTATGGAAAAATTTGAGTCAAAATTTTTCGGGGCAGTTTTTAGCCGAAATCGTGTACTAACCATCAAGGTTTTTGAGTAATAACATGTTCCAGAGCCCAGCTCCATTTTGCATGAATTTTGGCACAAAGATTCCTTGAAATATCTATATTTATCTAACCAAATCTCAGCCACATTTGACTTAAGAATTCATTTTTACGAGCATCTGTTTCTTGTTTCGATTTAATTAGAAATTAATTAGGAAAAAAGTTGGAAAAATGATATTAGAAGCGTGAAAAAACCTCTAATCTTTTTGGCATTGAATTATATATTTTTCTGAGTAGTGTAGCAAAAAAAAAGTTGAGGAAATTTTTTCGGGTCAATTTTAGAAAAATTTTAGCCGAAATCGTGTCTAACCTTCACGTTTTTTGGCTAAAAATTCGACATGCGGATAGGATAGATATATCATAAATGGATCGTATGGACTGTCAGAAGTCCGTTCGAAATGGTGTGTAACATTTTGGATTTTGGGCCTGAAATTCCTACAGGTGGGTGAACTAAAAAATGCCATAGCTTTCAAACCATAAATCGGTTTTACAATTATAATACCTTTCCGGAGACTGATTTGAACCTACCACGCTGTGGAAAAAATTGAGTAAAAACTTTTCGGGTTAGTTTTTAGCCAAAATCGTGTACGTTTCACGGTTTTTGGCTAAAAACGCGTTCCGGAGCCCGACTCAATTTTCCATGATTTTGGGTGCAAAGACACCTTGAAAAATCTATATTCATTTTTACCAAATCTCAGAAACATTGGATTTAAAGATTTGTTTTTACTAGAATCTGAATCTTGTTTCAATTTAATTAGAAATTTATTC
>AWUE01016331.1:0-72263 GCA_001974825.2 Corchorus olitorius
GAAACGCGTTTTTAGCCCCAAAAACCGTACACGATTTCGGCTAAAAACTAACCTGAAAAGTTTTTCATGAATTTTTTGCCACAATACACAGAAAAATATATAATTCAACTCCTGAAAAATTGACGGGCTTTTCACACTTCTAATATCGTTTTTCCATTTTTTTCTGAATTAATTTCTAACTAAATCGAAACAAGATTCGGATGCTAATAAAAACAAATCCTTATATCCAATGTGGCTGACATTTGGTTTGATGAATATAGATATTCCAAGGAGTCTTTGCGCCAAAAATCTTGCAAAATTGAGTCGGGGCTCCGGAACGCGTTTTTAGCCAAAAATCGTGTTGGTTAGTACACGATTTCAGCTAAAATTTTAGAAAAATTGACCCAAAAATTGTTTTCTCAATTCTTTGCCACAATACTCAGAAAAAATATATAATTCAATGCAAAAAATGAAGGGTTTTTTCACGCTTATAATATCATTTTTCTATTTTATTTCCGAATTAATTTCTAACTAAATCGAAACAAGATTCAGATGCTCGTAAAAATAAATCCTAATAACCAATGTGGTTGAGATTTGGTTCGATAAATATAGATATTTCGAGGACTCTTTGCGCCAAAAATTATGCAAAATTGCGTCGAGGCTCCGAAACGCTTTTTTAGCCAGAAATCGCACGATTCGATTGAAATTTTGCAAAAACTGGCCCGAAATTTTTTTTCTCAATTCTTTGCCACAATACTTAGAAAAAATATATAATTCAACGCAAAAAAATTTGAAGGGTTTTGCACGAATCTAAAATTGTTTTTCCATTTTATTTTCCGAATTTATTTCAAACTAAATCGAAACAAGATTCAGATGCTCGTAAAAAAAAACCTTAAATCCAATGTGGCTGAGATTTGGTTAGATGAATATAGATATTTCGAGGACTCTTTCTGCCAAAAATCATGCAAAATTGAGATGGGGCCCGAAACACGTTTTTAGCCCAAAAACCGTGATGGTTAGTACACGATTTCGGCTAAAAACTTACCCGAATTTTTCTTTTTCAAAATTTTTTGCAACAATACTCAGAAAAAATATATAATTAAACGCCAAAAAGATTGACGGGCTTTGCACGCTTCTAATATCATTTTTCCATTTTTTTCGAATTAATTAATAATTAAAGTCGAAACAAGATTCAGATGCTCATAAAAACAAATCTTTAAATCGAATGTGGTTTGGATTTGGCTCGAAGATTATAGATATTCCAATGAGTCTTTACGTCAAAAATCATGTAAAACTGAGACGGGGCTAAAAACTGACACGAAAGATTTTTACTCAATTTTTTGCCACAATACTAAAAAAAATATATAATTCAACACCAAAAAGATTCAAGAGTTTTTCACTCTTCTAATATCATTTTTTCCTAATTTATTTTTAATTAAATCAAAACAAGATTTAGATGCTCGTAAAAACAAATCCCTAAATCCAATGTGTCTGAGATTTGGTTAGATGAATATAGATATATAAGGAAATCTTTCTGTCAAAAATCACGTAAAACTAAGTTGGGCCGTCGAAACGCGTTTTTAGCCAAAAAAAATCATGATAATTAGTACAAGATTTTAATCAAAAACCGACCCAAAAATTTTTTCTGAATTTTTTGCCATAATACTCAAAAAAATATATAATTCAACGCCAAGAAGATTGACGGGCTTTTCACGCATCTAATATCGTTTTTCCGAATTAATTTCTGATTAAATCGAAACAAGATTCAAATGCTCGTAAAAACAAATCCTTAAATGCAACGTGAATGAGATTTGGTTCGAAAAATATAGATATTTCAAGGAGTCTTTACGCCGAAAAATCATGCAAAACTGAGTCGTTTGCAAAAACTAACCCGAATTATTTTTCCTCAATTCTTTGCCACAATACTCAGAAAAAAAAAATATAATTCAACGCCAAAAAAAAATTGAAGGCTTTTTCATGCTTCTAGTTTCGTTTTTCCATTTTTTTCCAAATTTAATTTCTAATTAAATCGAAATAAGATTAAGATACTCGTGAAAACAAATCCTTAAATCCAACGTGGCTGAGATTTGGTTAAATGAATATAGATATTTCAAGGAGTCTTTCTGCCAAAAATCATACAAAATTGAGTCGGAACCCCGAAAGGCGTTTTTAGCCCGAAAAACCGTGATGGTTAGTACACGATTTCGGCTAAAAACTGACCTGAAAAGTTTTTCATGAATTTTTTGCCACAATACTCAGAATAATATATAATTCAACGCCTGAAAGATTGACGGGCTTTTCACACTTCTAATATCGTTTTTCCTTTTTTTTCGAATAAATTTCTAATTAAAGCGAAACAAGATTCAGATGCTCGTAAAAACAAATCCTTATATCCAATGTGGCTGAGATTTGGTTTGATGATTATAGATATTCCAATGAGTCTTTGTGCCAAAAATTATGCCAAATTGAGTCGTGGCTCCGGAACGCGTTTTTAGCCATAAATCGTGTTGGTTAGTAGGGGTGTAATCAAGTCGAGCCAAGCCGAATAGCAGGCTACTCGAACTCGGGCTCAACTCAAAAACTCAAGTACGAGCTCGGGCTCGAACTCGACCGAGTATTAATTTTGCTGCTCGAGCTCGGCTCGACACCGAACTTGAGCTGAGCTCGAGCTACTCGACTAAGTTACCAACCAAAAAAAACTCATTTGTTTTCATAGATTTTCAATGGTTCAAATAAATGAATTGACTAAAATTATATTTCCTGAGAATTTACATTTTATTGTCTGATATATATATCTACAAAATTCCTTTAATTTATTTAAATTTAAAAAGAAAAAAGAAAAAGAGGGAGAAGACAAAGTAATCAGAGAAAGAACCTTTGACAAAAAAGAAAAGCAAAGAAAGAACCATCTTCCAAAGCTCCATTATATAGACACGTCTTTCTCCCTTTCTCAATGCTACTCCATGAAAAAAGCTCTCTTATTTCTTCAAGCCGTAGCCTGGTTCTCTTCAAGACACCATTAATTAAAATACCCAACCCCAACACGTCTCACTCTCACTGGTTAGAGAAATTTCAGGTGCTAGATGAAATGATTTTTTTACAGAGAAACAAGTATCATTTTTCACGCCAAAAAGAATTGAAGGCTTTTTCATGCTTCTAGTATCATTTTTCCATTTTATTTTCAAATTTATTTCTAATTAAATCAAAACAAGATTTAAATGCACGTAAAAACAAATCCTTAAATCCTATGTGGTCGAGATTTGGTTAGATAAATATAGATATTTGAAGGAGTTTTTCTGCAAAAAATCATCCAAAATTGAGTCGGGGCCCGAGAAACGCATTTTTAGCCCAAAAAACCGTGATGGTTAGTACACGATTTCGGCTAAAAACTGACCCGAAAAGTTTTTCATGAATTTTTTACCATAATACTCAGAAAAATATATAATTCAACGCCTAAAAAATTGACGGGCTTTTCACACTTCTAATACCGTTTTTCCTTTTTTTCCGAATTTATTTCTAATTAAATCGAAACAAGATTCAGATGCTCGTAAAAACAAATCCTTATATCCATTGTGGCTGAGATTTGGTTTGATGAATATAGATATTCCAAGGAGTCTTTGTGCCAAAAATCATGCAAAAATTGAGTCGGGGCTCCGGAACACGTTTTTAGCCAAAAATCGTGAAGCTTAGTACACGATTTCATCTAAAATTTTAGAAAAATTGACCCGAAAATTTTTTTTGAATTCTTTACCATAATACTCAGAATAAATATATAATTCAACGCAAAAAAAATTGAAGGGCTTTTTACGTTTCTAATATTGTTTTTCTATTTTTTTCTGAATTAATTTCTAACAAAATCGAAACAAGATTCAGATGCTCATAAAAACAAATCCTTATATCCAATGTGGTTGAGATTTGGTTCATTAAATATAGATATTTCAAGGAGTCTTTGCGCCAAAAATCATGCAAAATTGAGTCGAGGCTTCAAAACCCGTTTTTAGCCAGAAATCGCACGATTTTGGTTAAAATTTTGCAAAAACTGACCCAAATTTTTTCTTTCTCAATTTTTCGCCACAATACTCAGAAAAAATATATAATTCAACACAAAAAGAAATGAAGGGTTTTGCACGCTTCTAAAATCGTTTTTCCATTTTTTCGGAATTTATTTTTAATTAAATCGAAACAAGATTCAGACACTCGTAAAAAAAAATCTTTCAATCCAATGTGGCTGAAATTTGTTTAGATGAATATAGATATTTCGAGGACTCTTTCTGTCAAAAATCATGCAAAACTGAGCCGGGGCCCAAAACACGTTTATAGCCCAAAAAACCGTGATGGTTAATACACGATTTCAGCTAAAAACTGTCCCAAAAAAAAATTTCCTGAATTTTTTGCCATAATACTCATAAAAATTATATAATTCAACACAAAATGATTGATGGATTTTTCACGCTTCTAATATCTTTTTTCAATTTTTTCCGAATTAATTTCTAATTAAATCGAAATAAGTTTCAGATGCTCGTAAGAACAAATCCTTAAATGCAACGTGGCAGAGATTTGGTTCGATAAAAATAAATATTTCAAGGAGTTTTTGTGCAAAAAATCATGCAAAACTTAGTCGTTTGCAAAAGTTGACCCGAATAATTTATCATCAATTCTTTGCCACAATACTTAGAAAAAATATATATAATTCAACGCAAAAAAAAAAAAAATTGAAGGCTTTTTCACGCTCCTAATATCGTTTTTCCAATTTTTTCGAACTTTTTCTAATTAAATCAAAACAAGATTCAGATGCTCTTAAAAACAAATCCTTATATCCAATATGGCTGAGATTTGGTTCGATGAATATAGATATTTCAAGGAGTTTTTATGCCAAACACCATGCAAAAGTGAGTCGAGGCCCGAAACGCATTTTAGCTAAAAACCATGATGATTAGAACGCGTTCAAGGGCCCAAAACGCGTTTTTAGCAACAACAAAAAATGTGATGGTACACGATTTCGGCTAATACTTATTAAAAATTTATTATAGTATATTTTTAAGGATATTTATGAAATTTCACTAAGGGTATTTATGATTATGAAATTTGCCAATTAAAATTTTTGAATTCTTAATTTTATATAGTATCTACCTATAACATAATCTAACTTCGCATCTTCATGAAATTGCAGTAAGAACTTGGTTTTTAGCGTAAATGTAAGCAAAGGTAACATGTTATACTCATGTAGGATGTAGCTAATAGCTAGACCTAGTTGTTGAAAAGTGAGGGGAACCAGTTTCAACAAAGGGCCCATCTCAAATATAGACGAAGACCAATTTAAAGCCCAATAAACCCAATTTGGAATTGGGTTGTTCCATTAATTTAGTAATGACGTCGATGACTTATCCTTGTCCAAATCCGAGTTATGGGTTTGTTTTGTTTAAGTGAAGAGTGTGATCCCAACCTTATAATTAAGGAGATATTATTATATTATTATATGTAATAGCAAAAACTTTTATAGCCATCTGAGTCGTCCTTGTGATATAGCCATGGGGCAAGAAGAGATGATGACATTGATTGGAAACGCTATACATTTACAGTTGATTTGAGGGGCAAGTATGGGACTGCCAAGTGCCAATCTGCCATGGAAAGTTGGTTGGTAAAATAATGGCTTCATATGATATGCTCATGGAGTAGTGATGGGCCTTATCATGTTTTTGGGTGAGTTCCCTGAATTGGGGCGGTGGAATGTGTTGGGAGTAATATACATCCAAATAATAATAATAATCAATGTTAAAAAATCTACTAACTAGTTATGTGCAATGGATAAACCAGTAGAATTTGCAGGCCCCTTTCTGAAAAAATGTCTCAATAATTCAGAGGCCACTCCATAAGGAAGACAAGTGTTAGGCAGTCAAGCACCTTGCATTTCTTATGTCTCATGTATGTGGACAACTAGAGCCTAGATTGATTGCTTTTTAGTTCTTGTTGTAACTTGCTTGAAACTCTTGTCAACTACTATAATATTAAACATCTTAGATATATAAAACTATTTTACGGGTTTATGAACAATTCTTCACATATCTCTTTCCACTAACTATTTTAGTATTTGGGTCTTTGAGGACATGTTTCGTCTTCTCTCTACATTTCATTCAATGTTGGTGCATTGACTGGAAAAATTGGTTCCTCGAATTGATTTTTTAATTAGCATATGCCATTCCCATCTTTTCATTATAAATTTATAACCCTTTTCATGATTCTAAAATAAACCCATATCATTTCCAAGTCAAGTGATTGGATTTCGTTTCAAACCTTGACTATACATGAAAAGCATGGAATTCATATGTATGACTGTTATTGTTCCACCGCAGCAATAAAAAGACCATGCAACAACTAATACTACTTGATTAAGATGCACTTTGCATTTATACATGGTAAAAGTATTTTGGTATTGGGTTTCATCAGACAATAAATACAGAAGGTCCCATTGGGTTATTGCTGTCACCATGATCAAACCAAGATATAAGCCCTAGAGATTGATCAATAACAAAGACAATTGATATACCACTTAAAGCTTGTTTAATCCATCAAGTCCTTACTTTTAATTCAAGGATTTAAATTTTGAAATGGGTGAATTGAGCTTATTACTTTTGATTAACGTACGTAAACTTGCTTGAAACAAAGCCACGAATATAGATATGGATCTGCATGACTTTATTGTAAGTATATGATGATGATGATGATATCAATAAATTCAGTTTTTTAAAAACGTCAAAAAAGAGAAACCAACACTTTCTCCCTCTATTTGGCATGATCTAGAAAGGAAAAGAGAAGAAGGGTCAAGGTCAATGCTTTGTGTTCGTGGCTAGTTATGGTGGAAAGAGGACTAGAATAAGTGAGTTTCTTGGAAACTTGGAATAAGTCAAAATATAGAAAAAAAGAAAAGCAAAGCAGATCCTTTGCTGAATTTGCTTGCTTAAAAGAAACGTTACAAACAAAAAGGAGACGAGTTGTATGGTTCAATGTTTCAACAGAGAATGGGAAAGAGTAATATCCACGTACAGATTTTGGTGATGTTAAATTGGTAGCAACAAGCAAGGAACATTGTAGTTATTATGTAGTCAAAGTTGCACAACGAGTACTCAAAGCAAAAGTTTCTTTCTTTTTAGCTCTTTGGGTCTGGGTTTGGTTTTTTTTTAACCTTTTTCTTTTTTGAAAAGGGAAGAGAAAAATTAAAGAAAAGGAAAGGAAGGCATGGGAGTCCACCAAAAGAGACACACACTACTACACTATCTTCACTATACCACATGACTTGCGTGTGTCGGTCTCCAATGTAGAAATGTGAAATCACCTGACATATTGCATGGGTCACATTAACCAACTCTTTTTTTCTTTTCTTTTGCTATATGAACATTCCAAGAGAGTTACATTGAAAACAAAATGGGAACCCTTTTCCTTTTATTTATTGCCTTCATGAGATTTGCAACATGGCTCCCAAAAGCTTTTAAAAAACCAGAGAAAAAGGATGATGAAGTTTAATCACTTCTGCTTCAGATTCGTGCCAACTGCATGAATTTTCCTTTTTGCAGGAAACAAAGTAATTTATAGTAAACTAATTACAATTATTGTTCAGTTTCAGCCTTTTCCAGCTTTTGATTAGTATAATAATAAGTTAAGAAAATGATTATATCTCATGCCTCATGCCTCATGCAAACTTCTTACTTTGATGGTACATTCAGAAAAAAGTGCAGTAATATTCTGCAAATTACCAAGTCACTGGCTTCTGTCAACAATTTTTTTTCATGCCGATCGATGTCTTCTATATATTTATTCTCTGGTTGAATAATTTACCAAATTTAAGTTCAAAGTAAGTAAGTAATTAATAAGAGGTCATCATATATGTTTTCCAAGGTTTCCCTGTCTCAAATTTCCTTTACGTTTGGAACAAGTTACTATTGCATTATAGATTGGCATCTTCCGTTTTACTGGGTTTTTCCTTTAATATTTTGATCTCAGCAAATTTTGGAAAATTCTAAACACCCAGAAAAATTTATCAGAATTTTGTATCAAATGATGTATCATTTGGGATCATTTCATGTTTTGTAGCAAAACCCCAGTTATATGTTATATAGTGGTGAAAGCAGTTTACTGGACAAATCATATAACAACACGAACCAAATTTCGGGTCAATTATTCTGATCATGTAGCAAACTCGCAAATTTTATAGTACAAAAACCAATTAAGACTCGCAACGCAAGGCGCAAGTTTAGCTGCCAATCCCATGAATAGATAGAAATAATAGTTCTTTTCATACATAGGCTCATAACCCCTGAAACAAAATCATTAGTTAATTCAACTTCCAAAAAAGAAATTAATTGCCCTCTTATTCCACCCTTAATTTACATCAATTTTGCAGATTCAATACGGCTCTTGAAACTTGTACGTATTAGGGAATTAGAATATTTAATCATAACCTTTCAAATTTAGATTTTTTTTAATATATAGTATAAACTGATAAGCATATAAAGTGGATCCAGTCTTGGCAATTATTGTATACATATCATGCAGACTATGATATGGATGATTGAATGTATATATATATATATATATATCTATATATGTTTCAATTACAATTCCATATGCTTCCACGTGTAACAGTATTTACATATATTTAATTAATTGCAATTTGTTTGAAGCATGCATGTATGGCTGCTGCGCAAGCACAGACAAAGAAAGGAAAGGAAGAAAATTAAATCAGGCTTATTGCTGTGAACACAAGACCAAAATCAAATATTCTCACACACACACATATATATATATATATATATATATCTTTTTTAATATTAAAAGCAGCTCCCAGTCTCAGTCAAGAAATCAATATGCGCGCTTATTTCACAACCAAACTCTTGTCCCCCAATTATGTCTAATCTCAATTTGTTCAATTGGATAAGTGATGAAATTTCTAACCTTAATTACTAATTAGGTGCATGCTTTTGTCTTCAAATTATTAATGTTACAATCAATTCAGTTTTCATGCATGAATCATGCATTTGTCATTTTTTGAACAATTTGGAGCAGTTATTATTATCTTTAATAAAAGCTTGCTTGTATTTTTGCTGAAATGAGGGGCTTTTTGGATCGAGGGTGGTCCTTTAAAGAAACAAACGTTTTTGCAGTGAATGGTCTTTAGCCATTTGCAATGGCAATTATAAGTCTGAAATTGTGGGCATTGAAAGTCTCTCACTCTTCACAAGATACGACTTTTAAAGGTATTTTGGTGGGTCACATGAGGGATTAGGATATGACGATGGGACCTTCAAGCTTAACCCCTCGGCTAGGTGCAGCCTCGGTGGTCTAACAACAACTCTTCGAGTCACCGTCGTCCGTCTCGTCTCTTTCAAAAGTCTACCACCCATTAATAAAACAAATCATCAATTGACAATGAAAAAAAAAAGCTTTGATACGATCCCATTTTTTCTATCATCAAATTTAATTATCAAAAGACAAAAAAATTTGGTTGGTTGACTCATTATATTTAGTCCATCTCCCCGTAATTAATAATCTCGAATGCACAACTTATGTAAAAACCGCTACTTATAATTTGAGAGATATTGATCACTCATAATCAATTATTTGCCTTATACATCAAATTATCTCTAGTAACATAACACAATTATTAACCACTAAAACTCTATCACAATTGTAACAAGTGTGCTAACATGTTAGCTAATCTGGCTTTGAATTGCAATTTGGATGTGCTTGTTTTGGGGGCGCCTCCCCATTGGTATCATTTTTTAAGGGGATGATCCAACTGCCCCAGCTTGGTTAAGGGGCTAAGTTTCTCTTTCGTTGTTTCAAGTACTAGGGGAAAAAAACCTCCATCATAATACAAATCCCATAAATTTCATCTCTCACGAATATACATATGATCAAACTCGTGTCTTGTGTGAGGTCAGTTAGGATAATTTGATAATAAATTTTTTGAAGAATAAAAGGTATTTTGGCTTTTTTCTTTTCTTTTTTTTTGCTAAGACCGTCTTTTTTTATGGAAAATACTTTTTGTCCCGCTTGATTTTACCGCCGGTTATCCCGCCAATAATTAAGGTAACAAATTAATTTTTTATTTAACCCCTAGTTACAAATAAGGATGTTTACAGGGTAAATCCCTTGATTTTAAGTATTATTGACTAGTGTTTTAGAAATTTATATATGGTAATTTTTTCCAATGCCACATCATCATACGGTAGAATTAAGCAGGACAAGTAGTATTACTATATCTCATGATGATTATGATCATAATTTTTTTTTAGATAAGAATCATTTTTATTTCTTGAAGAGATTGGATTACAAACGCACAGGAAGACCCGTACACCGCTACATGATTAGCTGCATTACCGAAACCCTTCCCCAACAACAAACCTAGTGAAATCTCATTACAATTCAAATAAATCTTTATGTCCAAACATCTAAATGAGAATTTAAGCCAAACTAGAAACTATACCATAAATAAACTACCTACCTACCAAATAAACAAACAAATTACAAATAAACTCATATCCCGTGAGAGTTGAACCCAAGAACTCATGGAGGTAGGCTGGAATTAAAAGTCCAGTACTCTACCACCAGGTCAAATGCCTGATGGCAATATGATCATAATCTTGAATTGTCAAGATATTCGGTTTTGGTTATATTTATATATTAAAGTTTCAAAATTTGATCAGTTTGGTCAGCAGTTGAATGGTTTTGCATTAGGTTGAGAATTTGAGACGGTGTTTTGAAACAAACAAAGAAAATCAAAGATTCTAATCATCAAAGCAATTCAATTCAATTCACCGATTCATGTTTTAAACTAACTAATGATGGAAACGGATGACCCTTAATTCAGGGTCTTAGTGTCAAAATACTGCATGCTTATTAAGGCACGTAGAAAAACCAAAAAAGCAAACACAACTACCGTATTGAAAATTTTCTAGCGCAAATAGTGAAAGCAAAACCACAAAAAAATGTTTAGACTAATCATATTTATCAAACATTTGTCAGCATTCTCGTCCCATCTATTTCTAAGTTATTTCGTACTCAAACAAAACATGTTCTGTTTTTTACCTAGTTTGAATTTGAAAATGCTTTAACGGACACATGGTCGAAAATGTAGTATTTGTCAAAGTTACACCTCCGCGTAAATATTTTCCACCATTGATTGAGCAATCACCAAAAGAAAAAAAGGGTAAAATTGAATGATGATTATCATGTTGAAAACAACATGGAGATTGGTGAGAAACTACGTTGGCAATGCCAATGCCTGATAGCATTGGCCAAAAAGATCCATCATTCATTCACAATTTCACACACTGAACTGTGAACTTTTAAAGTGGGGACTGACCTCTCTATTATGGGAAGTGTCATGAAGAACCCCAAGATTTATCACTTTGCCAAAAGCAAAAGAAAACAAAGAGAAGTAGTTGGGAAGCTGCAGCAACATTTCGCACCAAATACGAGAAATGAATGGGAGCTTTTGGGATATTTCCAAACACCCAATTATCAAAACAAAAACAAAAACAAGAACCCATTTCTAATTTTTTATTTATTTTAATATATAGTCAAATGAATTGAAAAGAATGGTGCTATTTCTAGCTAGGGACTTGGGTTTTGATCTTGGTGTTTTCACAAACCTCACATGGTCTGCAACTCATGCGATGGGGTTGCAGAAAAGAAAGGGTTAATATTAGCCATAGCCCAGGCAAGGAATCATGAATTGATTTCAATGGCTCATGGGGTCACGGTTGGTGGGTGGCACATGCGGGTCCACTCACACCCACCCACCATTTCTGTGTTGTGACATAATTTGCTGCTCTTAACCATGTTTCCTCCTTGCTTCCTCCTCGAATCCAAACGGGAAAACAACGCTTTCAAATTCAACTTTGCAACCCCCACTTTCCCCATGGTTTTTATTAAGTAAATGTAACAGTATCAGTATTTTGAGAGTTGATGCCTAGGGAACTGTGTGTGTCACTATAACCAGGATTTCGCCATGGACTTTAAGAATCTTTGCTGACATTGGACAAATTTTCCGTGATTTAGGATCCATTCTAACTTGTAAATTACTAGCATACATAAAATTGTTCTAAAACCAATCTTGCGCTTGTTCCTGCTTAAACCGATTTCAGGTTCGAGATTTTCATACGTCGTTCTGTTGATAATAGACTGATCATCCACCAAATCCAGATATATATATAATTCGGGTCGAATCCAGATTAGTAAAATCAAAACTCTGATACGGAATAAGGAAAAAAAAGTTCTAAAAAACAATTGTGGGGTCTTTCGAAGACTGGGATGTGTTTTGTCTTTGAACTGTTTGATTTTGTATTGCAAAACTTCGTGCATGTGGAGTAAGTAACCAGGCTTCGACAGATCAGATCATCACCCTTTTCATGGATAATAAGAATTCTCAATTCTGGATATTCTCCCACCTGCATGCCTAGCTAGTTGAAATTAGATAATTGAAATCAATCAGAAAACTGTTTAGTTAAATGGCTAAAGATCATCACTAGATTAATTATCAAATTTCAAATCAAAATCCTACTCCTACTCCTACATGTGATTAGACCATTTTATCTTTAATTTGAAACCAATCCAAACCCAAATACAATTTGGGGTTCTCGAAAATGTAGTTTAAATTTGTTTTAACTCAATAATTAATGGATTCTTCCCATAAAAGTAAGGAGCATCGAATTGAGAAGATACATGAACTGTCAAAAAAGCTTATACTATAGTCTATCTATATACTAATTAATGTATGAAATTTATGTGCATAGATAGTAAAGAGGTTTCAATTTTTTTTCCTCTTTAACCTTTATTTAGTGTAACAACAACAAATAATTGAAGTGTACCAAGAAGTTACGTACAATATGGGAAAAGGGAAATTTTTGGAGTTATATTCAATTGGGAACTCAATTATGAGAGACACCAAGGCATCATTATCCTTACTTTGGTAACAAGAACAACATAATAAAACCTTTATCACATGGGGCAGAATATTTAAAAAGGCCATAAAAGAGATAGAAGAAAATGTTAGATAAGACATCCATGCTGGAAGAAAAAAAAGGCAGTTCACTTGTTTTTGGAGTGCCTAATGACTCTATCTCCATGGATTTTTGTGGATTTCGGGCAAACTCTCCCTATCAACTTTAAACTTCTCCCCAACTTTCTTATCTCAAAATTTCTCAATTCGAAACCATCATTTAGCTATTGGCTTTAGCAGCAAGATTAAAGTTGAATAAGACTTTCGGTTACTTCCAAATTAATAGAGATATCTATAATTAAGCATTCTTTTTTTGAAGATTGGGATACTCTTTAAACACTAATAACGTACGTGCTTCAATTTCAAATGCATTGATGTTTTGAATTATTATAAATTCCAGCCAACAAGAAAACGAAGAAAGTTTGGATAATTATAGCAAAAATAAAAAAAGTTACTACTTATGTACGATCAATTTGATAATTGATACATCACTAGCAAATCCTATGGATCAAGAAAATGAATGTCGAGAAAATTTATTCTGGTTTAGGGTAGACATTAACTCGATCATGAAGTTATGCAAAAAGATTATTGCTTTTTGAATTAAGTAAATGAATAAGGGTAATTATTTGATACACCAGCGGTGTAAATTTTGGACTCCATAAGCGGGTTGTAGAGTTGACACATGTCCATATTTTTGATTAATTAAGTTTTAAATATTTCAATCTAATTCTAGAGGACACATGTCACCCTTCAGGACCCGCTTGTATAGTATGCTAAACTCCACCGACGGTGTATTGTATAATTTGCCAATGAATAACAAATGATTCAAGTAAAGATGATTAACATTCCGAAGGACTTTTTTTTTTTAAGAAACGAACGAATTTATATATATTGAACATGTGTGTAGTGATGATATAATAATGTCAATGTTGTAATTAATTAATTAATTAATATTTTAATTACTTTATAACTTAATGAATAATGTAGCAAACTCGCATTAATCTTTACTTTTTGACCCAGTGCTACTATTTTAAGGAAGTGAGTAATTAGCTTATGTTTTCAATCCAAGAACATGTATACTTTAAAAAGAAACGATCATGCATGTACGTTAGTAAATCATGGTCCACGTTGCAAGTAATTGACCTCTAAATTTGCCTTAATTAAATTAACACATGAAATTAATATACCTACATTTAATTTATAATCTTTCGCAAACATTGGAGAAACAATTAATAGCATAAATATTCCTTATTACCACATATACTTAGCATAAAAGCAAAAAAAAAAAAAGTTCTATACATGGGAGGGAAAGAAAGACTCAAAATTTTCGAGATTTGCTTTGCTGTAAAAGCCTTAAAAATTTGCTTTAACAGTCATTATTATAATCATAATTTCTTTGATTTTATCCTTAATTAAAAGCTTAAATAGTCAAGGAAAATCAATTCTCAATCTAACTTGTAGGAGTGGACCTATTTTTTTCTCACATATTAAAAGCAAATAGCAATCCAAACCAAATTAAAACGACCCTCAGTTATTATGGCAATTTTAATTGATTAATAATCTTATTTTTTGGTGTCAAATGCTTAATTTCTGACTTGTCAAATACTCCTAATTTCCATAATTAGAGGGCTTAATTAAGGTAGTACATAGGTGATAGAAAACGAAATTTCCATGACATTTGATAATGCTAAAAAAATTGATGTTCCCAAAAATAAGATAAACTCCTAGAAATTTATATTCCCCATAAATTTAAAAGAAAGGTAGTAATCCAAGAAAAAAACAAAAAATAATTATTTTAAGAATCCTATTCTTCAGGCTTTCCAAATGACTAAACTGACACATTTCTCTGATTCTTTCTCTCTTATTCTCTTTCTCCCAAAAAAAAAAATGAAAAAAAAAAGCCTGACCAATTCAGAGTTTCTCTCTCTTTTCATGTCTCCTACCCAATAATAAATGAGTAAATCTACTTTGGAATTGAATTTTCTTTTTTAATATAATTTAATTTAATTTTTACTGTCCTACTATTTTTATTATTCAAATGGAAAACAAACGCCTCTGGAATCTCTGACCCGATAGTTTAGTCACAAAATCTGCATGTGTACGTCGTTTGCTTACTCCTTCCCATACATCTCTCTCTCTCTCTCTCTCTCTCTCTCTCTCTTTAATGGTGTATTGATATAAATACACCAATTTTATTATTTTTAGAGAGAAAAAACAGGCACAAAATAGTATCCTAGGCTCTATCTCTTTCTCCCTTTTCAAGTTTTTTCAGTTACTTAATTACATTCAATTTTCCCATCCTTTTTTTTAAATGCCATATATATAATTCACCCTCTTCCTCTCTAATAAATATGCACCTCCACCCTTCACCTCCTTTTTGTTCTCTTTATGTTCCTTTGAAGTTGTTTCTTTGATCCTAAGGAAGAAAAAGAGAAAAAACCTATCTGGGTTTTTTTGATCTGGTTTGAAGAAGGAAGAGATTTGAAGGGCAGAAAAAGGGTTTTTTTCTTTTGAGGATTTTGTTGGTTGGTTTTCTGGCTTTTGGTTTGGTTTTTTGATTGGAAGAAGAGAAAAAGAATGGCAATTCAAGCGCAGTTATATTCAGAGAATATTGGGTTTCCGTTGTGCGGTTCACAGGATTGGATTGACAATGGTTGCGGCGGCGCGTTTAATCAATTCTGTTTTGGTGGTCTTCAACAGAAACCTTCGTTACAGCAACTTCAACAACTACAACAGTTTCAGCAGCTTCAAAATCAGCAGCAAACTCTTCTTGCTGCCTCATCTTTCAAGAACAACGACAACAACAACAATCGTGATTCAGTGATGTCTTCTTCAAACTTGGTTGAGAAGCAAAGACATGACATCGATCAGTTTATCAGATCACAGGTTCGAAACTAAACAAAACAATGAAGAATCAATCTCTATTGGGATTTCTCTTTTATTATCATTGTTAATTGGCTTTTCTGACATTTTTTTTTCTTTTTTATGTTTTGATTCAGAATGAGAGATTGGGTTTGTTGTTGCAAGAGCAAAGGAAGCAACTAGTTGCAGTCTTGGTAAAGAAAATAGAATCGAAGGCTTCTGTTTTACTTAGACAAAAGGATGAAGAAATTGCAAAGGCGACGAATAAAACAATGGAGCTAGAAATTCTGTTGAGAAAATTAGAGTTCGAGAGCCAAGCGTGGCAAAGGGTGGCGCAAGAGAATGAAGCCATGGTTATGAGTTTAAACAACACACTCGAACAGCTACGGGAACAAGCTTCTTGCTGTTTCAACAATGGGGTCGATGATGCAGAATCGTGCTGTGAAGTAAACGGGGAAGAAGGAATAGAAACAGAGGAAAACAGGGGAGGTTTTACAGGGCATGTTTTTGAACAAGGACAAGAAACAACAGTAAAGTCTATGGTTTGCAAATGCTGTAACTCTCGAAGTTCGTGCGTTTTGTTCCTTCCTTGCAGACACCTTTGTTCATGCAAAGACTGTGAAGCTTTCCTTGATTCTTGCCCTATTTGCAGAACACCAAAGAAAGCTATCATAGAGGCCATAATCTCTTAGGAGCAGAGAACAAAAAATTTTCCGGGAAAAGTGAAGGGAAAAAAACAGAACAGGAAATCTGGTAGTAGTGATGATGGATGAACATGAACATGAACATGAACATGAATATTGAACATAACCCATGTGGATGTTAGAAAAACTGAAATCTGATTAGGTCACTTTTTTTTCTTTGTTTTTTAGTATTTCTTGGTTCTTTCTTTTGCCTTTTTTTAGATACTCTCTGGTCTTTTAGACTTAACATTGTACTTAAAAACAAGCAAAATCAATTGAACAGAAATTACTACAGGAATAGGACAGAGCATCTTTTTTTATTTTTTTTTCTTCTTTTCTGGATTTATTGCTTGACCCTTTTTTAAACATTATTAGGCCAAAGATTGATTTGATTATTATGCGTTTCAGAAATTATGGCAATTTGTTTGTTTGTTTGGCCTTTTGGCGGTGACAGAAGAGAAAGTTTGAAAGCTATGTCAGATTACAACCAAACCTCTCACACACTACTAGATTTGCTTTTCTTGATTCTCTATTTTCTTTGAAAAGGAAATGAGAAAAAGCAAGCTTGCCAGATTCTCAATTTGCAATTATTCATCAGCTGGAGAGGAAGAAGAAGAAGCCAGATTTGATTTGCCTTTCATTGATAAATAAATTGCAATATTTATTATTTTCCATTCGTAACTCTAAAATCTAAATCATGCTTTAGAATTGAAAACAGGGGTAGTTTTGTAATTATAGAGTGGTGAATGGCTCATTGGACTGTGGGGCCCTCCTTATTTCCCGCCATATTTTACTATCCGTACAACTCCCTTTTATTTATTTGGTGAATGAATTTGGTTTATGTTTGGCTTTATTTTGTCATGGGTGGGTGAGTCTGACTGTGATCAATCTCTTTTGCTATTAGTAAGAATCTTTATTTTATGGGGACACGGGATTTTGGAGAAGTTGCTTCTGACGTGTACGTTGACTATTTATTGGGTCTTTGCCACGTCATTTCCCTTATAAAATAAAATTAAAATCCCTCCAATTTCTTCTTTTCTTCCCCAATTGAGTTTGGGTTCAATTATTTAGCATGTGACAAATAATTGTACTAGTACTACTTAAGTTACATTACATGACATTCTGAAATAAAATGATGCTAAATGTCTTTCACATTACTAGTTTACTTAGTACTAATTGTACTAGTACTACTTATATTACCAACAAGGCCTATAATGGCAGTACTATGTCGGTGAATTCGGATTAGATGTTAATATGATGTTATCTTGTCTTTAATTTCAAGCTTTCAACTTTGAATAAGATTAATAATATTCCAAATCTCCCTTAATTAGTTAAATAGACTCTTTCTTTCAAGAGTTTTGTAAAAGATGAAAATGAATTCCAAATTGTTTGTAATATATATGTCTTGAAATATTGCTAGTTGCAGTGCTTTCATTTGGACTTTTTATTGATTTGGCAAAATACTTGTCCCTTGGTCATTGTCTTTTCAATCTCTTCTTGTCCAAGGCGATTGAACAATGCATGTTGGTGGGTCTGAAATCTGCAAGTTCAAGCAAGATTTTGAGGCTTGAGCCCCATACTGAGGCCCGACCCATGCCAACCCAAGGGCCAAGTCGGGTCCATGAACACCTAAGACCTAAGTCTTAAATTATGTAACCCAAGCAGTTACCCAAGATAGAGATGCCTTAAACACATGGCCACAATGGTCATTTGGTGGGCTTTTTTTTAACTCTTTTTTTTGACAAAATGCAAACGGAAAACTTCTACCAAATAGCAAAACAACAAAACAAACACATCTAAAATTGAAAACAATATTAATTACGTTTAGACATGAACAGGCTTATGAACTTGGGTTTAAAATTGTTGCAATTACATGAAAGGGTAAATTAGGAGAAATTATTAGGTGGGAGGGATCTATCACGTCATTTATGGGGCTAATTAATAGAATCTTGCCATGTCAAATGACCTCCTTAAATTTAAGCACGATTTTAGTCCCAAAATTTAGCCCCCTTTTAAAATAAATCATGTATGGAGGGTAAGTCCCCAAATTTGAAATATTATTAGGATATGGTTTTAGAAAATTGACGAGTTGTCTTTCTATCATTGGTTAGTGCCATAGATAACATGATGGGTCCGTCTCACCTAATAATCTCTTGCAAGGATGGTAGGAAAAGAAAGGAAGCTTCATTTGTCCTTTATGGTCATTAAACATGTGTTAAAAGACAATAATAAGGTAATTAACGGGCTCCTCGTGGCTCATGCAATTGGGCAAAACGTATTTAGCCTGTTAACTTTTGAATTGCAACCGGCAAACTAAATAAAAGGTAGACATGGAAACAATTTTCTATTAACACATATGTATTAAAATACACTTAGCTACTCATCTCCAAATTTTGATTCCCAAACTATGAGCAATGGTCTGGCCAAAAAAGAAACTATGAGCAATGGTGCAATTACCAACTTTTTCAATTTGCCCCTTTGAATTTTCTTATCTTCTAATAAAGTCGTTAGATCCGCCACATTAGTGAGTCTAGTGCCTCCGTTTAACAAATCAATCCAATTAAAGGTCAATTTACCAAAATTTACAGAAGAAGGGTCAAATTAGATAGATTGAAGGGTAAAATTGAGAGATTGACGGATTAAGGGTCAAATTTTTTGTCGAGAGTAAGGATTAAGGTTCAAATTGACTAAAATTGAAGATGAGAGGTGAATTTGCTCCATTCCTCGCAATTTGAGTGCCAAAATTCAAGTGGATTTTACTGGAATTGATTTATTTTGTAAAGGAAAAATTATAAAAAATTGAAGAATAATTAACTTTTTCGATGTAGAAGAATAAATGGAGGACTATTTGGGTAATTTGTTAAATTAAAAGAATAATCTTTTCTAAAGTGAGCCAGATAAGAACGCGAAACCTTTTGTTATTTTAATTTAAAGTTTATGGATTATATTGATTGTTTTTTCAATTTGGGTTTAATTTTAAACAGCATCTGTAATCCTAAGCAAGGTATCAGTTCGAAGGCCGTGGAAACAGAACTTTCGGCAAAGCAAACGCTGCAAAAGCAAAGCTGCAAGTGAAGGTATTTCTCATTTCACACATTTCTCTTTTATTGCTTTAATCCATCGGTTTTTCCAGGAAACCCACATAATACTTCCACTATTGGCTCATCCGGGTCTTACCCAGATCCAATTACTTGCTCTTTGATCCAAAATTTCTGTATTTCCTTTTATAGCTCTCTATGTCTAGTTTCTGCCTTGTAATTTCTATTCGGTTGTTGTAGTATCAGCTTGTTTTCTTGAATTTATCATAACCCCATTTGTTTTCTTGCAGTTTTGAATTTATAAGTAAGTTACAATGGCCAACAAGCCTAAATCAAGACCTCGGCAACTTTCGGTTTACCTTTACATTCCAAATATTATTGGTTGGTTCATTTGCTTAACGTTTGAATTCTTGATAATTTTGCGAGTTGAAATGCTCTTTGCTTGTTATGCATGAACATCTCCATATTGGGTTCTTTGTTTTAAGGGTTTTCATTTTGTAATTGTAGGTTATATAAGAATTCTCTCGAATGTCTATGCCTTTGCTCAATGCTTTTCCAGTAAGAGACTTTTTGCTGTTCTCTATTTCCTGAGGTGAGTATTTCTGGCAAAAATTTTGATGCTTCTGCTTTTGAGATTGATAAACTTGATAGCCTTGATTATGATTACATTGGTGCCTGCAGCTTTGTCTGTGATGCTTTGGATGGTTGGTGTGCTCGCAAGTTCAACCAAGGTATGTATGCATTTGTAAACCTGTTCATGTTTGAAGTCATCAAATCAAATCCGTTAAAGCATGTATATATTTGGGCAGAATACATTAAATCACTATCAAGAACAAGTGTAGGAAATAGAGGAAGTGAAGCCTTAAATTACATCAATTGGCATTCTTTATGTGATGTAGATAGAAATGCCTGTCATGTAAAGCAGCATCTGTAAGATGCAAAATCTGATACGTTATTTATTTTTCTCCCTGGTTCAGCTTCTACATTTGGAGCTGTTTTGGACATGGTTACGGATAGGTAAACTCTCTCTCTTGGTCTGAGATGAACTTGAGCATTTGGCGCTGTCTTATTATATCATTGCTATTTGCTATGTTCTTTTATCAGATATATGAGTGAAATTTTGTATTATGCAGTTGTCTTATAGTGATTTTACTTGATTCTGTTATTCAGGATTAGCACTGCTTGTCTCCTGGTTATACTTTCTCAAGTATATAGGTATGTTTTCTTCCATTCTTTTATGCGCATTATATTGCCCAAGTTCCAAACAAAGGAAAAAAGCTTAACTGAATATTATTGTTTCCTGCTATATTGTTCTCAACTTTTATGCAGGCCCAGCTTGGTTTTTTTGTCATTGCTAGCCTTAGATATTGCTAGTCACTGGCTGCAAATGTACAGGTAGCTATTTTGTTTTTTCTTAAAAAACATGTTCATGCTATATGATATTTTATCTAGAATATGTCTTCTTCTGTTAACTCTTAATATTTCAATTGCAGCACATTCCTTGCGGGCAAGGCTAGCCATAAAGATGTGAAAGACAGCTCTAGCTGGCTTTTCAGGCTTTATTATGGGAACAGGATGTTTATGGGATATTGTTGCGTGGCTTGTGAGGTAATAATATGTTTATAACTCAGTTCCTTCTATTTGCTTTGCTATACTTTTTTGTACTTCTCTATTAAACTATCTTGACTTTGTAGGTTCTATACATAACATTGTTTCTTATTGCGAGGAACCATACTGAAGATTTGATGGATGTAAGTTTGGATTCATTTATAATGTCGCCTTTACCATTTGAAGAGCAGATTCTTTTGCACCTTGATTTCTAAATTGTCTTCTATCTGTTTTGCTTTTCCTTTCAGGTTATGGTGACTACCTTAAAACAGGGTTCACCTCTATCTTTTCTAGTTGCTTTAAGTCTATTTGGATGCTCAATCAAGCAGGTCATCAATGTTATACAGGTAGAGACATATATGCCATACAAAGTTATGTTCATGCTAGACTTTAGATAGATGCACAAGTCTGAAGTGAAAAAGTTGCTCCAGTGAGATGTTGGCTTCTTTGATTTTATTACATTTGATCTTGTACAGAACTTCCTAGACTAGCTATAAAGATAAATTACAAGTTGATTCTGGTATAAGTACCAGAATTCCATTGGACCAATACAGATTTCCAGTGTAAACATAAAATGATTCTGCGGTTTATTTCATTTTGCTCAAGTATCACACCAATCAAATTGTCACATTATCTGGGATCTTAATGGAATTTATTTGGTGGTTTCAGATGAAGACTGCAGCAGACGCGTGTGTGCTTTACGACACTGAAAAAAAGCAGAAGCAGTAATCGATTGGAATTTTGTAGTTCAAGAGCAGAGATTTTCCTTAAGGCCTCGAGTGCTTAAACTTTGACATTAAAGGTATAGATTTTGACTCTCTGGTGTCCATATGAAGGGTGGAATAATTCAAATAATGAAACATGAGTGGGTGAAGGATTCCCAAGTTTTTCTGCTTTACAAAAACATGGATGTAACTGATTTCTTCTAGTGCTTGGCCAAAATCAACAGCTTGGTGTTGACCATGATGATGATGATGATAGTGATTTATATTATTTATAAATGTGGCTTCGGCTTAAATATGTAAAAGCTTAGACCATATTTGTCTTTTTCTTTTCATTGTGGAGTATATACAGTTTCCAAGAACTAAATAGCGAGTGATGAATTCTTGAAGCATCCATTGAATATGTTGCTTGGTTAGTGAATATAAATTACTGCTTTTCAAATTCCCATTTCATATACAGAAAACATTGGTGTTTATGTTGCATCGTAAGAAGTAATGCGTTCAATATATTGACGTACACTTGCAACAAGCAATTCAAGCAAAGGTAATTAATAGCTTAATAAACATGGAATTCTAACCATAACAATACAATTTTTGCAAAATGTTTTACTATTAGACTAAATAAAATATGGCAAAGATAATGATTCTCATTGAAACAAAGATGCTCGGCAGATGACATTTTGCTGTAAATAAATCTTAAAGATCCTTTTCTAACATCTTCCCTAAAATACTAAAGAAGCTCGAGTGAATATCTTGATATGCTGGGTCAGATAGATCAATAAAGACTATATCCAAAAAATTGGCTTACGAGAATGGCAATTCCAAGAGCAATGGCTACAAGGGAAGAGGCCCAAGTAAGCTTTTCGGTAATTCTCGGCACCCTATCCTTTAATGCTTCACTGCATGAGCCTAAAAATACTGTATAGCTTCCCATTGCTACAACGGTTCCAAGCAAGAACATAATAAGGAATGCTGCACCAGCCAAGCGAGATGGCAACGCAAGTGCTGGCAAAACCATCATTAGTGCATCTGGCTGCAACCCATGAACAATCCCCGTGGCAAATGTAGCAAATCCAATCTTCTTTTTCCCAACTACTGGGTTATCAAGTGTCTCATAAACACTAACATCACACTCACCATTTTCTAAGGCAACACACGGGGCAGGAACTTCTGAAGCTTCCTTTATACCCATAGCCCCAATAACAAGCAATGTTAAACCCACCACTCTTGTACCCCAAGTCCGGATGATCTCAATGTGGAGGCGGTCCTTTAGAAGCAGAAATAACAATCCAAAAATAACCTGGCCGGCATCATGGCCACAGCCCCACAGAGCACCAACAACAGCACTTTCCATTCTTGTACGACCAATCGAAAGTGGAGCCAAAGCAGCAAGGTGATCAGGCCCTGACAGTGTGTGTAAACAACCTGCCAAGAAACCAGTCCATGCGCTACTTAGTAATTCAACACGGATTACTCTGCCCCCAACTGCAGCAGCTGCGCTTCCACCAGTCTTAGCGGCAGCTGGAAAGGATGCAAAAGCTGATGGTGCAAAAATTGGTTGGATTAAGAACATAATAACGGCAGAGAGAGCCATAAATGTCCCAGCTGCAATTGCCTGAAACATGTGAATAACACAAAAAAGTTTATACGCTTTGTCAATGAAGACGACTGTACTAGCCATTTCCACAGAATTTTCATCTTAATAAACTATGAACACAATGTTGCGTATGATATAATGCATAACAAATACACGGGATGGCTGACATCACAGAAATGTGGACATATATGATGTTTATTCCTAATTTATCCAACACTACCTTTCATCTATCCATATCTCAGGACCAGACTAATAGCAATCAGTGGAGAATTTTCAAATGCATGAGTTTCTTCAGTTCTACTTTTGATAAAAGGTTTCGCATCACTGCTAATAAGCCAGTGCTTCAATGCGACCAAAAATAAAATTTTGATCAGGGCTAGTCACAGAAGACTCTTAAGTGAGAAGAAATGATGGAAGCTTATTCAATGACTGGCAAATTGGCTCATAGTATGATCAGCCTTGAGACACATACCATAGATTCACTCCTATTATTTCCCAAATGCAAGTGTGTATGTGTGTGCCTGAAAAGTATAAACTTAACTTTCACTTCCAAAAACGTTTGGCTCCACCTTACTGATATAATAAAAAAAGTGAAAAGTATAGAGGCTACATTGACACTAGTTTCACCCAATATTCTCCTATTTAATTGATTGAACCAAAACTGCAAAATGTCTGCATAAGCAATTATCTTAAATCTGGAATTCATGTCTGTCTAGAATCTATATCAACTATAACAAAAGAAGGAATAAAGAGAAACTCAATATTCTTTCTTCCTAGGTAACCCTCACATTCTTTCTACCATCGTTGAAGAAAAAAGTCCATTAATCCATAGTTTACTTTAAAGATGCACTAATTTTCTTCATCCTATAACCAGAAATCCTTAATGAAATATTGACCAAGCAATACCTAAAATTCTCAAGTATAAAGCTTTAACATAATAGAATTACTAACAAATTCAATAATTTAGCACAATAAATCTCAATTTATCAAACAATGCATAAACAAATTGGGACAATATTGAACTAAATTCAAAGAGGTTAACTCTGAAACATCCTCCAACATTTATTTTCTTTCCCTCTCCTTTTTTATTCCATCAATAAAGCTAAGGGGAAAAATCAATTACTAGAAGGAAATTAGTTAAAAATCATACCTTTCTTTGTGCAGAAGCTCCAATTGCAGTAAGCTTGAGAAAATCAAAACTGGGTGCTGACCCATTTGCCGAGTGACCCGAATCGACTCGGGGAGAAACGAGAGAAGGCAATCCATTGCTTGGATTCGTTAGAGGAGAAGAAGAAGACTGAGCTGGGTTATCGGTCTTGCATGAAATTGAGAGGGCTCGCCTGAGCGGTGGTCGAGTTCGGGAAGGAAGGAAATTGAGTTTAGGAGAGTCGAATCGACCGAGTCGAGAAAGAGAAGAAGAGGGATTTCTCGAGAGTTTCAAAGGAGTTGGAGAGGAAGAGTATAGAAGCCTTTCCATGGCTTCCTTTGTCTCTCCCAATGGAAGGTTTTGGCCAAAGATTTAAGCAGAGAGAGTGGAGAGTTTTTTTGAAGATAAAGTTTTTGCAGACCGAAACAAAAATGGTTTAACGGAAAATTGAAAATGGTGATTATATTACTGTATTTTCTCGAGTTTAATTTAATTATTAGGTTTGACTAAACCCTAAACTCCTTTGACCTTTTTTCCCCACCATATCTACCACGGTGTGAACTGTGAAGTCATCAATATTGGTAAAATTAGAAAAAAAAAAAAAAAAAGCTTAAAACTAAAAGTAAAAGTAAAATTAAATATTTTTTTATTAGGTTGGTAGTTTTTTCTTTGAAAAGTTAGTGGTAGTTTTTCTTTTATGGCCAAAAGTTAGTGGTAGTTTAGATTTAAGTTTGTGGTGGTTTCTTTTTTACTGGGTAGTTTTTCATTTTAAGAAAATCGTAAAATACATTTTTACCCTTTTAAATTGGAAGTTTTAGTTTTTTGTATTTAAGTATTTTTGTTAACTGGATTTGTCTCCAAAATTGGATGATGACTTATTGACCAAAACAAGAAATAGGCAGCTTGATTGGACATTATTTATAATATTTTTGTGAGCTTATGATATATAAATTATATAATTAATTATATAATAAATGAAAGTGAGAATACAAGTTGAATATTTGTTATTAATTCAAAAAAAAAGTTGAATATTTGTTATTAAGATGTTTTATTTTAATTTATTTAACAATAGAATATTTATTATTCTAAAAAAAACAATAAAATATTTATTTATTAATTATAATAAAATATTTAATTTCAATTTAATAGACACATGATTTATGAAGTTATTTACCTATCTTTAACCCTTGATTAAACCAAACATTAGACAGGAAAAAAAAAAAGGATACAAATGATCCCTTGTTTAAGTGCCCCACCCACTTAATTATGATGCATTATGAGTCATTTCTTTCCATGATTTTGACAAGTGTGCTCTCCATCAACCTATATGTATGGCCTTACTGTGTCCACAATAGCTGCCTAACCTTGTGCAAAGAGTAGGCTTCACGTCTCATTCTTCTTTCCTCTTTTCCTTTTTCCTAATCTATCTCCCATTTCAATCCTAGGAAGGAACTATTTCTAAAAGACCTAAAACAAAACTCATTTTAGTATTTTCCTTGTAGTTTTTTTTAGGGACTCCTAGTTAATTTTCTTAATATAATGTGTTTAAGAAACCTTTCTTCATGTATAGTATTTTTCATAACAAAGATTGGTAAAGATTTTCTTTACTAGATAAAGAAATTAAAATTGAAACAGTTACATAATAAGAGATAATTCGTCTCTTAATCTTTTCTCTCATATTTAAAATTTCTTATAAGAAATCTCGAGTTTTAACTACTGAATGCTCCTTGAACATATTAGTAGAGATATTAATTGTAAGTGAAAATCAAAGGGAATGACTGAAATGAATTTTCATTATGTGAGGTGGTTGAGAGATTGGTTAATAATGGTTAGGCCAGTGGTGGTGGTGGGCTGCGGAGGGAACAAAGTTGGTGAGGTTGGCGGCATGTGGAGAACACGAGCTAAATTGGCCTTAGCTACAATTTCAATTTATTTTGGACTTATTCAATGGACAACCCACATCATGTCATCATTTCATGAGATAAGTAAAGTTATCTTTGAAATCTTATAAAGGAAAGTGCTTCCACTTTCCAATTGCATGAAGTCCACAACTATACACTTCAAAGGCCACGTGTACACCATCCACGGCTCCTCCCCTGCCTCACACATACGCCCCTCGCGCCACCCTACGCCCACCACACGCCCGCACCTGCTTCTTCTGTTGCGGGCCATTATTCGTTGGGTTTGGGCCTTACAGCCCAATGGCTTGATTCTATGGCTATTGCCCGATGGCTATGGGTCTCTAATGGCCCTTTAGAAAATTATGTGGGCTGGTTATTCAATCTTTTTGCTTAGACTCATTTTGTCCACTGAAACTAGGGGTATTTCGGTCATTTTCTAAAAAGGATAAAGTGGTTCATACGTGTCAGATCGTAATGAAGTCCATGTCATCAATCATCTTAATTTGTACCACAAATTCAAAGCTCCACCCCAAACTCACCTCAGCCCCTAACTAGACCACCCTCTATCCAAAGGATCCAAATCACATGTTCAGCATATCCATACTCTTATCCTGCTCCATATGATTATCACTATAAGTCAACGATTTGGAGTCAACAATTATCATGATATAACAATCTTTCCAATGATGTACATTTTAATATAGTGTTACATACCACACCAGAAACATTGCTTTAAAAGCTATTAACAGAGTAACTGAAATTTGAAAAGCTCTGTTTCTTCTCTGTTTTTCGTTAAGCTAAGTAAAGAAATATACTCTGTTTGTGAGTGACTGGTTTCAATGGCAAAGCCAGTTTCAATTGAAGTTTGGAATCCCAATGGGAAATACAGAGTTGTTAGCACCAAATCTATGCCTGGAACTCGCTGGATCAACCTCTTAATCGAGCAAGATGTCCGCCTGGAAGTAATCATATTTCACAAGTTTTTCTTCTCTTCTCTAAATTCTCTGCTTTTTTAATATGTTTTTCCTGTTATAATCCTTTTTATCAAGTTCCTTTTTTTCATTTCCATGTTCAGATATGTACTGAGAAGAAAACAATTTTGTCTGTTGAGGATATCATTGCTTTGATTGGCGATAAGTGCGATGGTGTGATTGGACAGGTATTTTCTTCGTGGGGTTTTGTTTTTACTTAAAAACATATATTCTTTTCCATTTTCTTGGGTTTTTGAAGTTTGGGATTTGTGTGTTTTAGTTAACTGAAGACTGGGGGGAGACTTTGTTTGCTGCCTTGAGCAGAGCAGGAGGCACTGCTTTCAGTAACATGGCTGTTGGCTACAACAATGTTGATGTTAATGCTGCCAACAAGTATGGAGTTGCAGTTGGTAACACTCCTGTAAGTTCACTTCTCCTCATAGTTTGGCACTATCTTTTGTTCTATGGTCTTTCTATATTTGTATTTGAATTGGCTAAGTAATCGATAGTCATATTTGGGATGGTTTAGTTTTGTTTCATAATCAATTACAAGTTCACACTCCACCTGTTTGATTCTATCATTCTATAGTAATAGGCATTAAATTTTACTGCTAAGACAATAAATAAACTTGCAAAGATTGCAGTTCATTACCTGACAACTATCTTCTTGATTTGAATAACTGATGAAAATGTTTAATCATGTAAAAGATGGTAACAAATGAAGTTCTTTCAATATATTTTGGGATAAAAATGAGCTAACCTTAGTGATAATTTGGTTAGGGGGTACTCACAGAAACAACAGCAGAGCTAGCAGCTTCTCTTTCTTTAGCAGCTTCTAGAAGAATCGTTGAAGCAGACGAGTTCATGAGAGCAGGCTTATATGATGGATGGCTCCCTCATCTGTATGTTCACTGTCCACCTATATCCTACTCTTTACTTGCTTGTGCTTGAACTTTTCATGTGCAAAAATGATAAACTCCATATGATAACACAAGTTGCAAATTCGACTACTTTTTCTCTTACAGGTTTGTTGGAAACTTGCTAAAAGGGCAGACAGTTGGTGTTATCGGAGCTGGTCGTATTGGATCTGCTTATGCCAGAATGATGGTAATGTCTTACTATGTTGCACATTAGCTTCATTTTTTTAGGCTAGAATTTTGGATTAGTTCATTTGAAATAGGAGTGATTTTGTTTGTCTATCATTACTAACAGGTTGAAGGGTTCAAAATGAACTTAATTTACTATGATCTCTACCAATCTACACGTCTAGAGAAGTTTGTCACAGGTATGTCCTGAAACATTCTGGGTTTCTGGTTAAGATGTTGAGTTGATGTACAAAATTGTTTCAATTTTTATGTACTCATGTATGTTTTCCCATTGCAGCCTATGGTGAGTTCTTGAAAGCTAATGGAGAGACACCAGTTTATTGGAAAAGAGCATCATCAATGGATGAGGTGCTTAGGGAGGCTGATGTGGTAAGATTTTCCTGCCTGAGAACTTCTTTTCTGTTGGTTTCAAAGCCAAAATTTGAACTATGTTAGCAAATAAGAACGATTGCTATACCGATGCTTTTTGCAGATAAGTCTTCACCCAGTGTTGGATAAAACTACCTATCACCTTGTCAACAAAGAAAGGCTTGCAATGATGAAAAAGGTGGTTAATTAAAACTTGTTTACTGTCCTTAATAATCAACTTTGAATGTATGCCATTGGCTTAAGGAAATATGAACTGCATTTTATTTTTGCAGGAAGCAATCCTTATCAATTGCAGCAGGGGGCCTGTGATAGATGAAGTAGCTCTTGTTGAACATCTGAAGCAAAACCCTATGTTCCGAGTTGGTCTTGATGTCTTTGAGGTAACTTTCCAAATTTTCAATCCCAATTTCTCTCAACCACATGAAACCACAACCCCAATGATTGTTCATTAATGTTGTTCCAATAGGATGAACCATACATGAAACCAGGGCTTGCTGAACAGAAGAATGCTGTCATTGTTCCACACATTGCTTCAGCTTCCAAGGTATAAGACTATTTGTAATTTGTTTGCTAGCATTCACCTACCAGGTTGAAACCGCCATCAGATTGTAGTAATTGTTTTCTTTCATGCTCAATGCAGTGGACTCGTGAAGGGATGGCAACATTAGCTGCTCTAAATGTCTTGGTAATAGATTGCTTCACGCTCATTAAATAGCATAGTTTATACTAGTTTTTGGTTTGTGATCATAATTCATAGCTGCTGTAATCTATCCATATTGCAGGGAAAGATCAAAGGGTATCCAATTTGGGGTGATCCAAACCGAGTAGAACCATTCTTGAATGAGAATGCTCCACCTCCCGCCGCATGTCCAAGCATTGTCAATGCCAAAGCCTTAGGTAAAATTTACATTTTTAATATATAAATACTGATATAGCTTTCCTTTCTGCATTTTCTTGGAAAAGTTTGAGTTCATGACTTAAATCAAATCTGATATACTTTGTCTCAGGTTTACCCTCTTCCAAGCTATAAGCAAAGATGGTTGATCCGATTCGCCTTTTCCGACTAGTGTATCTTTATTTACTGATCAGATATATGTCTAGTTAGCATGCTATGCAATCATGTATATTTTTGCCTATGAAAGAGTACTCTTTTCCATGTATTGCTGCTGCATTTTGCTGTCTTGTAAGAACAGCTTTATAATTCTATCTAATCTTAAAAGACCATACTTTGTCATCCCATCAATGTGTTAAACTAGTGGAATGGTAAGATTTTTAATGACTTTTTTTTTTTTTAAACCACATATCGTATTTGTTTTAATGATTTATGATGATGTTTAATACTCTCAATTTTGAATAGGGATTAGGGAAGAAAAAGATCATTCAAAGGCATGTGGTTAGTTGTAATTGTCAAAATTAATTCATAATTACATGAAATGATTAAATGCTAGAGTGGGGGATGAAAATTCAATGTCTTGATTGATTTTACCACAACATAAAAGATTTCACTGTCTCAATATCAAAGTTTTCATGGCAAAATAGATTTTCTTTTATGTTTTTATTAAAAGAATTAAAATAAAACTTGTACAGTCTATACTTGCTGAAGGCAGTAAGTGAAAGTCGGTTACAAAGGGTAAAAGTGAAATTGAGACACGGCGCTGACGGTAAAAAGGTAAACAAATAGAAACATCCAGAATACTTTGTTTTTTTTTTTTTTTTTCCTTTTATAAATAGAAATGATTTTCCTTTATTTACTTTCCCGGGAGAGGAAACCCAACTAGGTTTAGGTTTGCCCAGAAAATCTTAAAACGACGACATTGCGATTGGTCT
Source organism: Corchorus olitorius (assembly GCA_001974825.2). NCBI lineage: Eukaryota > Viridiplantae > Streptophyta > Magnoliopsida > Malvales > Malvaceae > Corchorus > Corchorus olitorius. Next base: position 30,808 of record AWUE01016331.1, read on the forward strand.
AATTTCTCCTATAAATACCATCCGAATTGGCACTCTCAATAATAGTTTAATATTGGTTTTCTCTCTCTGCAACTTTTCGTTTTCTTTTTTCGCTTCCGTTAGGGTTTTTGTGAGAAAAATCGTGCGAAAGCAATGGCTTCTACTTCGAAGAAGATTATGCTGAAGAGCTCCGATGGAGAGACGTTCGAGGTGGAGGAAGCTGTGGCGGTTGAGTCGCAGACGATCAAGCACATGATCGAAGACGACTGCGCCGACACCGAGATCCCTCTCCCAAACGTCACCAGCAAGATCCTGTCTAAGGTTATTGAGTACTGTAAGAAACATGTCGAGGCTGCCGCCGACAAGGAAAAGAATTCCGATGATGACTTGAAGACTTTTGACACTGATTTTCTGAAGGTGGACCAGAATACCCTCTTTGACCTCATCCTGGTTAGTTTCCCTCCCTCTGTTTCTTCTCATTTTACCTGCTTTCGACAATAATTTTAGGGTTGAGGGGTTTTTCACTTTTCTTTGCCATACTATATGTGGGTTTTCTTTTTTTAATGATGGTATGTCTTATATCAGTTTATTGAAATTCTGAAATTGGAATATGGGTTTGGGGAAAATTTGATTGTAATCTAAACAGGCATTGTTCAAATTAGGTATAATATCAGAGCTGGGTAATAATAATTTGGTAATTTGGTTTGGCAGGCTGCAAACTATCTGAACATCAAGGGATTGCTGGACTTGACATGCCAGAATGTTGCGGACATGATTAAGGGGAAGACACCTGAGGAGATTCGTACGACCTTCAACATCAAGAATGATTTCACTCCCGAGGAAGAAGAGGAGGTTAAGAGGGAGAACCAATGGGCATTCGAGTGATAAGGAAAATCAAGTGTTGATATTATGTTAGGAATGTCGATATTATCATAGGGTTCTGCTCTTCTTTTTGGGGTATTTTTTACCCGGTAGGTTTCAAACTAAGGAATTAAAAAAGTTGGGGTTTCTTTTGGTAGTTCTTGATGGAGGATTAATTAAATGTGAACCTCCCCCTATTATCCTAAATATATATAATATCGGAATTTCATATCTCCATGTCTCTCTGGCTGCTATTTTATTCTATAGATGCATTGTTTTTATTTCTTTCCAAGTAATTCAGTTTCTTTAATCCTAAACCTTCTTAAGATAGTCAGAGACTGACAGGCTATAGCCCCCCTGCACAAATTCTATATATATAAATTTAACCAGAGCATTCATGAAAGATAATAAATCCGAATCTGCCAAGTGAATATAGTACTTACTCCTGCTTTACATCTAGTGAAGCAATAGTGCTCTGCTAAAAAATCCTAAAGCAAAGCAACTTAAAAATTGAGTTCAAGGACGCGAGAAACAACTAGGCAAAATCGTTTTCAATGACTTGTAATTCTCCAACTCCTTAGTGGCATCATCCAGCTTCAAATAGAGATCTTCCCTTTCCTCATTACAACTGCAGCGCTGTTCTTCGATTAATTCTTTTTCAATGACTTGGTAAATCTCCAACTCCTTAGTGGCAGCATCAAGTTTTGCTTCGAGGTTATCACTATCCACACCCAACAACTCGCTTTTAAGTCCTGTGATCATATTAGCGTGCATTTCACTGATACTTCTTTCTGTAACTTGCTGTAGTTCTCTTTGTATTATTGCTTCCTTGCAGCTTCGAGTTTCTCAGTCAGGTCCTTTTTCTGTTGCTCGAGTTCCTCAGTCAGGTCCTTTCTCCTTTGCTACTATGCATGCAATTGCTCTTGAATGAAGTCTGAAGATGCAACTGATGAAGAACAAGGCCTTCTGTTGAGGTCGATTTCCCCTGCTTCCCAACTCCTTTCATCACAGTCATAGTTCCTCCAATTCATCAGTTTTCTTTTGATCAGGAGCTGCAATTTCAGCATTAAGCTTTCCATCAACACTGTTCTGAACTTCTTCCCAACTGCTGTCACCATCACTTTTATAGGTACCGCTTCTAGCCTCTTGTACTTCATCTTTTGCTTCCACTTCCTTATTTGTCATCTCTTGATTAAAATACAAGTCAATTTCATCACAAAACAGCGAGTCGATTTCAGCTCCGGCTTCCTCTTGATCCTCCATCTTAGTCTCCTTGCTTGCAGAACTATGCTCTCTATTCTCTCGCATTTCTTGACTGAATAAAACAACTTCCTCAAACCACTCTTTGCTATAGGTTATTCCTACACAACATTACTTTGGCATTAGAAATAGTACTCAGTAAATTGACACAGGGTAACAGCAATCTTGGTAGTTTCGAATGCAAGAAATTAGACCATGCATTTGAGTTTATGCAATGCAAATAGCCGTTGTATCCATGGTATGCGGATTAAGTAAATTATGCTTATGTGTGGCAAACAAGAAACGACTTCATACAGATGGGAAATACAGAGTTGTTAGCACTAAACCTATGACTTGAACGCTGGATCAACCTCTTAATCAACAATCATATTTGGGTTGGTTTTGTTTTGCTTCATAATCAGTTACAAGTTCACACTTCACATGTTTGATTCTATCCTTCTATGGTGATAGGCATTGAATTTTACTGCTAACAGGCCAAAACACAATAAATGAACTTGCAAAGATTTCAGTTCCATTATCTGACAACTATCTTCTTCATTTGAATAACTGATGAAAATATTCTATCATGTGGAAAATGGTAAGAGATGAAGTTAGTTCAGTACATTTTGGGCAAAAATGTTGAGCTAATGATAGTGATAATTTGGTTAGGGGTACTGACAGAAACAACAGCAGAGCTAGCAGCTGCTAGAAGAATCGTTGAAGCAGATGTGTTCATGAGAGCAGGCTTATATGATGGATGATGGCTCCCTCATCTGTCTGTTAACCTAACTATATATCATATCCTACACTTCATTTGCTTGTGCTTCAACTTTTCATGTGCTCAAATGATAAACTCCATATTTCACTTATAACACATATCGTAAAATTTCCACTTCTTTTTCTCTTACAGGTGTGTTGGAAGCTTAGTAAAAGGAGAGACAGTTGGTGTGATCGCAGCTGGTCGTATTGGATCTGCATATGCCAGAATGATGGCAATGCCTTACTAACTAAATTTCACAATAGCTTTATTAATTTAGGCTAAAATTTAGATTATTTCATTTGAAATGGGAGTGATTTTGTTTACCTACCAATACTGACAGGTTGGAGGGTTCAAAATGAACATAATTTACTATGATCTCTACCAAGATACGCGGGTAGAGAAGTTTGTAACAGGTATGTCATGAAACATTCTGGTTAAGAGCTAACTAAATTGTTTTGTTTTTTATGCACTTATATATGTTTTCCCATTGCAGCCTATGGTGAGTTCTTGAAAGCCTATGTCTTCACCCAGTGTTGGATAAAACTATATACCTATCATCTTGTTAACAAAGAAAGGCTTGCAATGATGAAAAAGGTGATTAATTAAGAACTTCTCTATTCTCCTAACATGTAACTTTGAAAGTATGCCATTAGCATAGGGAAATATGAACTGCATTTTATATTTGCAGGAAGCAATCCCTGTGAATTGTAGCAGGGGCCTGTGATAGATGAAGTAGCCCTAGTTGAAAATCTGAAGCAAAACCCTATGTTCTGAGTTGGTCTTGATTTTTTGAGGTAACTTTGCCAAACTCTCAATCTCAAATTCTATCAACCAAATGAAAAACAGCTCCATTTTATTACATAATTGCTCATTGATGGTGTTGCAATAGGATGAACCCTACATGGAACCAGGGTTGCTGAACAGAGGAATACTATTTGTTTGCTAGCATTCACCTACCAGGTTGAAGTTGCCATCAGATTGCAATAATTGTTTTCTTTCATGCTCTTGCAGTGGACTCGTGAGGGAATGGCAACATTAGCTTCTCTAAATGTCTTGGTAATAAATCGCTTTGCGCTCTTTAGAAGATCAAGATCAAAGGGTATCCAGTTTTGGGTATCCGAATTGAGTAGAACCATTCTTGAATGAGAATGCTCCACACTCCTGCTGAATGTCCAAGCATTGTCAATGCCAAAGCATTAGTTAACATTCACGTTACAAATGTTTATATACTGATAACTTTCCCTTGCTGTATTTGCTTTGAAGTATGTTTACCCTCTTCCAAGCTATAAGCAAAGATGTCTGATCCAATTCGCCATTTCGACTAGTTTATTTTTACTGATCAGATATGTTTAGTTAGCATGCTATGCAACCATGAGTCAATGTATATTTTAGCCTATGAAAGAGTTCTCTTTCTTCATGTATTGCTGCGGCATTTTGCTGTCTTGTAAGAACACCCTTATAATTCCATCTATAATTATAAAAAGACTATAAATTGTTATCCTACTCATCCCATCAATGAGTAAAACTAGTGTATCTTTTAATGACTTACGATTAATCGTGTTCGAATAAGGTCGATCCATCATAATGATGTTTAATACTTTAAATTGTCATTATTAATGAATGAATAATAAAAAGATCTCACAAAGAAAGGCATGTGGTTTAATATATCCCTCAAAAGGCATGTGGGTTATGGGGATTATTCCTTTTACAAATGCGGAAATCATTTCTTTTGTTTACCTAGAAACTAGTGAGGACCCGCAAATTTTAAACTACCCAAAATCCGAAAAAAAAGGGTCAAAATACTATACAGGTCCTTCTACTTAAAAAAAAGAAACAATTTGGTCCCTTTATAACAAAAACTGTCAATTAACTCCCTCTACTTGCAAAATTGTATTAATTAGATCAAATCATTAACAGTTCGGATGAGGGCCGTTAAGCCATGCTAACGTGTCACGTTATTTGATGGTACGTCAGCATATACGTGCAATTTTGAAGTATATGCTGACACTAAATTGAAGCATATATGTAGAAGTTACCAGTACTAAAGAAACAATTATTAGAGATTAGTGAGAAGGAACATGACACGTCAACATGGCTTAATGGCCCTCATCCAAACCGTTAACGATTTGACCTAATTGATACAATTTCGCAAGTAGTAGGGACTCAATTGACACTAAATTGCAAGTAGAGAGACTCAATTGATAGTTTTTTGTTGTAGAAAGACCAAATTGATACCTTTTTATATGTAGAGGGACTTGTACTCGGTAATTTCTAAACATTTAACATGAGCCCTACCCGATTAAAATTTTCTATACCCGTTAATTTCCTGAACCCAATAGAAAACCCAAGTTTTTTTTTATTGATCTTAGAAAAAAATTATAATTTTTTTTGACATTATTAGAGATATTAAAGTTTAGGAATGCAATGAATTTAAACATTATTCAAGTCTACCTTAACACAAAATCTATCATTTATATATATATATATATATATATATATATATATATATATTCTGGTTCGGTTATCGGATACCCTAAGGATATTACTCGTAAGTCCCCTACCCAAACCCGCCTGTAAAAGGGCTACTTGAATATGTCCCAAACCCGATTACAAGGTCCCGTACTCTGTGTAATCGGGTCAGATACCCGTGGATACTCTATTAATGATAGTTACCCATTGCCATCATTATTAAGAGCCTTTTATAAATAGGAAAAAATATTGGTGCAAAAATTTTAAAAAAAAAGGAAAAATAAAATGGGTAATTATTTGATACACCGGCGGTGTAAATTTTGGACTCCACGAACGGGTTGTGGAGTTGACACATGTCTATTTTTTGAATTAATTAAGTTTTAAATATTTCAATCTAGTCCCTAAAAGACACATGTCACCTTTTAAAATCCGCTTTTGTAGTCTGCTAAACTTCACCCGGTGTATTGTATAATTTGGCAAATAGGATATAGTACTAATAAATTTTCAGCTTATAAATAGGAAAAAAATCTTTTAATTTATTACTACTTAAAAACCTTTTTTTGACTTTGACTAGAATTAGGTTTAGCTTTAAATTAAACGACGACATCTATATCCTTCTATAAATACCATCTCTTCTTCGGTTCTTCACTACAATTTCAACCAAAGTTTATATCTTGATTTTCCACCTTTTCGCTTTTTTTTTTTTTTTTTTTTTTTTTTTTTTTTATCGCTTATCGGTTTAGGGTTTTAAAAATCGTTGGAAAACAATGTCTTCGACTTCGAAGAAGATCATGTTGAAGAGCTCCGACGGAGAGACATTCGAAGTGGAGGAAGCAGTGGCGGTCGAGTCGCAGACGATCAAGCACATGATCGAAGACGACTGCGCCGACACCGAGATTCCTCTCCCAAACGTCACCAGCAAGATCCTATCAAAGGTTCTTGAATACTGTAAGAAACATGTCGAAGCTGCCGCCGACAAGGAAAAGAAGCCCGAGGATGACTTGAAGACCTGGGATGCTGATTTTGTGAGGGTTGACCAGAGTACCCTTTTTGACCTCATCCTGGTTAGTTTCTCCTTTCTTACCTCTGTTTCTTTTTTCTTTTCTTTTTATCTGCTCTTGACAATGCCGGTTAATTTTTAGGGTTTTGTGGGTTTTCTTTTTAACGATTGTATTGTATTTCTTTTATTTTTTGGGTTTTGATTTAAATTACTTTGTTCATCTGCCGATTTATCCTATGAATTCGATTCAATCTATTGAAAATCTCACATTGGAATATGGGTTTGTGGGAAATTTTACTGTAATCTAAACGGGCATTGTTCAAATTAGTGCTAAACTTGGGTATTAATAATTTGGTAATTTGGTTTGCAGGCTGCCAACTATCTGAACATCAAGGGATTGTTGGACTTGACATGCCAGACAGTTGCGGACATGATCAAGGGAAAGTCACCTGAGGATATTCGTAAGACCTTCAACATCAAGAATGATTTCACCCCTGAGGAAGAAGCGCAGATTAGGCAGGAGAACCAATGGGCATTCGAGTGATAGGAAAATTAGCAATTAAGTGTTGATATGATGTTAGGAATGTCCATAGTACTATAGGTTCTGCTGCTTTTTGGGGTATGTTACCCAGTAGGTTTCAAAGATGGAAAGTTAAAAACTTGGTCTTTTGTTTCTATGCTTTAGTTGCTGATAGAGGATTTTAATGTGAACCTCCCCTTCTATCTTAAATAGATAAAGTATTAACATTTCATATTTCCATGTCTTTGGTTGCCTCTTTCTTTCAGTACATGAATGAATGTCTTGGTATAATTTGATCAATTTGCAGGAATCTCAACTGTGAATCTATGATACATTGTCAATTTACAACTAAGTATCAATGAACTAGTTGGATTGGGAACCCAACTGCTTCACTTTTCACTTTTAACTGCTGGCATATTATTATCAAACAATATAAAAGATGAACTAGATATTAGTGGTACTAGTATTTGGTAGTTTAGCTTTACAAGGTCAAGAGCTCCAGCAGTCCAGCTCGCTTGCCTGTTTCTTTTTCATCAAAAGGTGTAATGTCAATTTGCGGAATTTGGTGGCCTTTTATTATTTGTTCCATCTCCTCCAAATCTTGCTCATAAACTATTCGAACCCCACACTTCTTGTTGACCCCACGATCAACCCAAACCTGGAGTACATCGGGTTCTAGGCTAAACAAATGCTCGGTTTCACCACATTTGCCGTACTTAGAACTTGAAGAATGTAATAAGTAGTCACGTGACCAATAATGTAGCCAAAGGTGGTCCTTTGTGATCAAGGATCTATCTTCGAAAGGCAACCCATATCCATGGCCTATATGATTGCAACGGATAGTAACAGCATGGTCAAATAGGAAGCAGAAAGCAACTCCAATAAACCGACTATCATTCCATAGATGGTGAGGCAGATGTATGTTTATCGAGCAGCCATCCGTTTGATGGCTGAACCATTCTGGGATTTCACTTCCAGGTAGGATAATGTCCACATCTCTTCCGTTAGTTGCAGATGCCTGCGAAGATAAAAAATAAACCCCTCCTTGATTAGTACCTAATACGTACCATCAATTTCTGTGTGAGGTGATAAGGGAGAGTGAGAGAGAGAGATACAGAGACCAATCTTAACCTTAAGCTGCTCCTTCAGCAACGTTACTACATTTGTATTCTCAGCGAATCTGTAGCAATTTGTTAACCGAATAGATGCCTCAGATAACCATTCTTTTACGGAATTGCGTGCTGTTGCAGGCGTAAATACTCCTATCGAATTGAATGTGCTTAAAAGCTCAGGCAATGATTTAAGCTCCATACAATCTCTCAATTCGAGATACATAGATTGGAAAGTCGATCAAGATTTGCAGGCAGGCTGATGAAATTGTTACCACCAAGATTCAATTTTGTCTAAGAGGATAAGTGCCAGATATCGCTAGGAATAGCCCCTTCACCAAGATTGCAGTAACTTATATCCAGCTCTGTCAAACAAGTCAAACCTGACAAAGGAGGTAAGGTTAGAGCCACCGAATTCAAACTTTCCCCTTGCATTACCTTGAAAAGAGAGAGCAGATTTGGTCGTGATTTAGATGGTGGTCCCTTGCATCCACGAAGAGACAAAAATTTGAGACTTTTCATTTGAAAAATGAAGGATGGTGGTTTGGTTATGGCTGTTTCACTTAAATCAAGCTCCTCCAAAGATTCTACTCGCTGCAAACTCTCTGGCAAAATTTCAAGTTTAGAGCAGCCAGAGAGATTAAGAGTTTTTAGACATCTCAACCCACTTATGCTGCTTGGAAGGCTCGCTAAGTTTCTGCAACCTTTCAGACTTAATAAAACAAGTCCCCTCATATGTCCAATTAGGGAGGGAAGATCTCGAATGCCCGTCCCATCTAAATAAAGCTCAACCAAACATTCCATTTCCCCATCAATCAGATCTGGTAACCTTTCAAGATTTGAGCAACCTGAAAGAATCAATGTTTCCAGAGATCTCATTCCAATTTTGGTTGGAAGTCTCCTAAGACTTTTGCAGTCCCTTAAATTCAGAATTTTGAGACTGCTTAGAAGCCCGATGGAGGGATGAACATCTACTAGCTTGATACAACCCTCCAAATTCAAAGTTTCGAGATTTTGGGCCATTGTAAAGTCTGGCGTCCTTATCAGGTTTTCAGAGCCTTTGAGGTTGACAAATTTCAACCGTTCTAAATTCTGTTTGGCAAATCAACATTAAAAAAACAAAAGAAAAGAAAGGTTATAAAAATGTTCATTATTGTTTCCCTTCCACAGGTTATTGAAAAAAGGCAAATGAAGTGATTCTCACAATGTTTCCCTTCCATAGTTGTTGAATGCCGCTATAAGGTAGGAGAAGTGCAACAAGGTTGTCTGGTTGGAAGCTTGAAGGAAAGGATCTGAAAGGATATCCACTCCAATCTAAAAGTCGTAGCTTATCAGAAAGATATTTGAGATCACGAGGATTATTTGGTGGGAGATTAGAGACTTTGAGCAATCTTAATCTTTGCATCTTCAAGAAGGCTTCAGCATTCCAAGTGACCATCCTTCTCTGTTCCCAACTGAAATGCAAAACACGGAAGAGATTATGACTTTTAGTTTTGATTAGTTTGATCTGTTGGAATACAATCTTTTTTAAGGTAGAAAATGACACTGAAGGAAAAATTCTGGAAAATACCTCTGTATTCATGCTTTGAATTCAACATTACATAGCTATTTGTAAGACACCAAAACACTTGGATAATTGCACCTAATTAATTACTGATACATGAACACCAGTTTACTAGATAAAAATGACTACACAACTCCCTAAGTGATTAGGATAACGACTCTAGAAGACTCTAGTAATTTCATGTTTAACTTCTAACAGTTTCAGGTTTAAATTTTAAGAATTAGAGGCTGAGATTTATAAAATAGAGAGAAGCTACCTCTTTTAAACACTTTATGAATTTCAAGACCAATGAACTTTTCATATGTATATAGATTATAACAGGAGCAAAGGGTAGGGATCGAGCAAACCACAATTCAAGTAAATGATCAGTGTATACCATTTAATGTTGATGTCCATGCATTGAATTGCTTCTGTACCCTAAAAACATCATTGAGTAAAAGCATCAGACAACATTGGGTGAATAATTTACCATGTTAGGACTAGGAGTACTTTTTAAATAATAAATTGATCGTTAGCAGTGATATGGATGAGACTCACTGTGTTCTTTGTTAGCACATCAAATACATCCCTTTCCTCCCACAATCTACAACGTTTTCCGGGTTCGTTAGGAGACTTTTGCTTAACAATTTTCCTTCCCATCTCTTGTAGCAAGTCGTGCATCCACAAATGTTTGTCATGAACTTTTATGAGAGATTTCTTGACCAGAGTATCTATTACAATATCGGGGGAACCGGAAACCTCACAACCATCCAGTACTTCTATTACAAAATCTTTCTTCTCTCCTTTAAAGAAACATGCAATATCCAAAAATATGTTTTTCTCTGTTTCCTCTAATCCATCAAAGCTTATTCGAAGCCGGTCATGAATTTCTTTCTTAGAATCTCTTTGAAGCAATTCAATTCCGCTTTCCCATAGAGAAGCATCTCTACCACAAAAAAATGATCCGAAAACTTCAAGAGCTAAGGGAAGGCCCCCGGCATATTCTACAACAGATATAGAAAGCTCAATGAAATCATCCTCCGGTCTATCACTTTTGAAAGCATTCAAACTAAAAAGATGAAGTGCTTCATAGAAATCTAATATTGTAGGCTTATACACATCATCCACCCGATAAGATTGCAGCAAATGTTCATCTCTAGTAGTTATGATGATTCTGCTCCCTGAACCGAACCAATCACGCCTTCCAACCAACCATTTTAAGTGTTGTATGTTATCAACATCATCAATAACTACAAGAACCCTTTTGTTAGATAGCATATGACTAATCAACCGACTTCCATCTTGCACATCACAGAAGTTGAAGCATTCATCTGTGAAGATTTGAGAAAGAAGCTGTTTCGGTAGGAATCCAAGTCCAAGTTTATCTGAAACTTCTCGAACATCAGGAACAAAGCTTTTGGCTTCAAAATGAGGTGATATTTGAGAATAAACAAGTCTCGCAAGAGTTGTTTTGCCAATGCCACCCATACCACTAATTCCTATAATGCGGATGTCATTCCCAACGTTTATTTTGGAGAGTAACTCTTCCAAACGTGAATGAATTCCAATCAAGTCATCAGGAATACTAGAATAGGCTTGGAATAACTTTGCTGACACCTTTCTAACTATGTCTGAGATGAATTCTGCTTCGGGTCTACATACAGAACAGAGATCAAATCTATAGTTGCTAAGGAAGGCAATTAATGAAAATGACTTCATATATCATGTAAAGTTAGTAAAGAAATTGAAATATCCTCAAGTTCTTTTTTGTATAAACTTAATGTTAGTACTAAAAGGAATCAGAAACAGTAAATTCAGTTAAACATAGCATCATCCAGCTCCCAATTAGAGCATATAATTCGTTTTTGGTAGTGCCCCTATCAATATGCTGCAAACCAGAAAATTTCTGACTCTAGAGATCATAAAAGTTATAATTAGTACCAAATGCCTTTAGATTATATTATTTCTGATTATTATTTTTTAATTAAAGAGCCAATATAACAGACAAGATATGCATCCCAGGAAAAAATAAAATTCTGAATGGAAAGTAGAAAAGAAAAGAAATTTACGTATTATTTAGATGCCATCCCTTTAAATTAGCCACTTCAGCCAAAGCAGCTCGCCAGGTTTGTGTCTTGTTTTTATTCTCCTTATATCTTTCTTCATGTTTGACAAAGGCTTCTGCAACTTTCCCTGTCTGTTTTCTTAAATCAGACGGATCCACATCATAGAAAATGGGGAAAACTTTAAGCCCTCTTTCATTTTTCTGTTTGACAATCTCGGCAAGCTCGTCCAAGCACCAACCGGAAACAGCATAAGTTTCCGAGAACACAATTATAGAACACCATGATTCCTGAATTGCTTTAAAGAGTTCCGGTGCGATCGATTCTCCGGCCTCAAGCCTTTCCTCGTCCCTGAAAGTAATGATTCCTCTCCTAACTAAAGCGGCATAAAGATGATCGGTGAAGTTTCTGCGGGTATCTTCTCCTCTGAAACTCAGGAAAACATCATACTTCTTTCGAGAAACATAGGAACAAGAAGGAGATGACGATCGTAAGGACAACATTATTAAGACGAGGAAGAAAGAAAAGGAAAATCAATCTGGGTTTTAAACAGCGCCTTCCAAAGTCTACTGTGTTTACTACTTTTATGATGAACGATAGCAATTGGGAAAGTACTAAAGTTGACTTCTGACTTAGATTTACCAGTAAAGAGTAAACAGTACTTTTGAATTTAAGATATTGAAAATGTTTGAATAAAAAAATAAAGATACTGAAAATGGAATCTTTATACTCCATTCGAAACATTTATTAGTAAACGGATTTAGGCCTGTCATAATGCCAAGAGTTAGTTCATTGTCAAAGCTTAGGCCCAATCCTCCTACCAAAAAGGAAAAAACAAAGCCCAATCCTGAAAACCCACGAACAGGAACAAGAAAATGAACAAAATTACTATATCTCTTCAACATAACTAAAGCTAGTTTTTTTTTTTGGTAAAAATAACTAAAGCTAGTTTATTACTAACATATTATATATATAACCAAAAAAAAAGCTTGAATAAAGGATCGATCCCAAAGTGAAAATGATAGAGAATCTTCCAACACATGAGCTAATTAGCACTGGTACATGCTTTGAGACCTCATTCCAAATCCCATTTTCTAACAGGTGCATTTAATATGAGAGTGATCAAGAAATCTACTCATTTAGAAAAAGTCATCTACTCAGAGAGTAAATTGCAATTCCGAATATACAAATTACTTGTATGCAAAATAGAAATCAAAGAATATATGCAAAATAGAGCACTTTCTTTCATAATGCAACCCCCAAACATGTATGTGTTAGCTATACTTCTCTTTATTTACTTCATTAAATAAATTTATTCACCACCTATGTATATAATTTCTGAATTGGTAGGGATTTTTGTTGAAGACATTAAAACTTAAATCCCCTATATTAATTGAATTGATTCTGCAGTCAACTCCAACCAAGAAAAACTACTTATGTAGCAGATTAAAACCCTAAGTACTCTTAATTATTAATCAAACAAGGAGTCACCACTATAACTTCTGGGCTATGTAAATTTATTGTATGGCAGACTTACCTTATCTTTGTAATCACTTCACTTGTATATAAATATCTTGCTCTCTTCAACTTCAAACATAGAGGCAGAAGTTACCTATTAGTTGCATTTGGGTCGTGGAATGTAATGGGAAAGTGTGGTAAGTTAGATAGGGGGAATAACTTTCCCATGTTTGGTTGAAGGAATCTAATTTTAAATGGGAATGTCATTCCCATCACTTTTCCACTTAAATGGGAAAGTGGTGGGAATGACATTCCAACATAAAAGGATGAAAAAGTTAACTTTTTCCCAGGAAAGTGTTATTATTTTTACCTTAATTTTTCTCTTATATCCTCAAATTTTTTTATTTTTATTTTTTTCACAAAAAAAGTTGAATGACTTATTAACCATTTACCTTACTAAATTTTTGTAATGTAAGCTTGGGGCAAAGGTTGTACTTTGCACGCTTGGGAATGTCAGATTCCGACGTTAACCAAACATGATAATCTGATTCCCACAAAAACAAGAAATATACACTTTCCCACTAAAATAGCATTCCCAGGAAAGAGTTTGGAATGACATTCCTACATGATATCTAAGATACCACGAACCAAACGCAACCTTAGTCTATTTGTTACTTCAAATTCCAACCTTTTGTTGGAATCTCCATATATATGGTCTTTAAGTTTTGCAGGTATCAATGAGCTACTGAGGGGATTGAAACATCCCTGTTCTTAATTCTCTTATTTTACATTTCAGATTTCAATCTTTGTTGAAATCTTATATGCATTGTTGCTTTTTTGTCACGAATTTGTCTATTGCATTCTGATGATATTGAGCCCTCTTGCTGCTTCATTCAAGATATTACATATTTGTAGCTTAATCATTCTGATTAACATTCCAATTTCTGCCACCCTTTGTTTTTGTCATATGGCCTTAAGTTTATCCTTATTCTGTGAGCATCAGTAGGTTTGATTGCTATGCTTTTTTGACTTGGTGGTAAAAGTACCTTTGATTAATATACAAAATAGTTACTAAAACTTTTACTAGGATTATTAGGAGTTGATTTGTTGAGCTGACTTAGTGTACTATTGATTTCTTTAAGATTGTCAATGGGTTTGAGGAGAGAATGTTGTTGGTTCTTTGCATGGAGGAACTGCTGCCTACTGTCAGTTTGAAATCTATACTACTACTTCCAGTTGCTTGATGGGGGAAACTGAACCTTCTAAATTTTCCTGAGCTACTCAAACTTAAAGAGTCCGTGATACAAATTTATGTTCGTTTTCTAGATGTAAATTTGCATTGGCCTTTGACTGAAACTGTTATAAGAATAATAATGTTTTTGTCTATAACTATATGTTTTTTAAGAAGAAATTCAGTTTCTCTAATACAAACATTTCCTTCTTAAGGTATGCAGAGACTGAAAGGCGACAACCATGCATGCACCTGTAATTTCTTCTATTATTATACTACTTTATATAAAAAAGGAATTAACAAGAGCAATCATGACAGATAAAGAGTGATAATTTCATAAATTTATATAGAAATCCGACTTTGCAAAGTGAATATAATAATCCTACATTCCTACTTAGAACTGCTGGAATCCTGAATCCTAAACTAAAGCAACTTAAAAATTGAGTTTTAAGTACGCGAGAAACAACCAAGGAAAAAAGAAATTAAGAAACATGAAGTCATAAAAAAAGCTAAAGCCTGACTAGAAAAAGTCAAGCAAGCAGGATCGATAAAGCTCAGAAGAAGCCTTTGCAGCACAGAGTTTGGCATTGACATCGTTCTTCTCATCCTCCAACCTGCGACACTTATCTTCAAGCTCATTAACAATCTTCTTGTAGCGTTCAGAAAATGAAGTTTCAGTGAAAAGCTTAGCAGAAATTTCAAGATTCTCCTCCTTCAACTTGAGATATTTCTGCTCATATTCTTCAAAGCAGGCTTTGTAATATTGGCAGTGCTCTTCGGATTGATCGTACAAGCCTTTATAAGATTCCACCATTGATTTCTCATCATCAACCCTGGCTGCCAAATCATCTCTTTCCTTTGTCAACTTGTCGAGGCTGTGTGAATGGGTGCTGCTATTTATGTGCTGCATTCTTCCCATTCCACACTGCTCAGCGTAAACATTAACAAGATTCTGGCAATATTGAACATTTTCATCAGCATGAGTAATGGTTGCAAGCAGAGCCCTTTTTTCCTCATCCCATTGCCCTCGCTCTTCAGCAAAGTCATTTGCAGTGGTTTCAAGCTTTAGGAGGAGTTGACCCTTTTCTTCTTCCCACTTGAGACGCTCTTCTTGCAAAAGAGCAGTGGCAGCATCCAGCTCCGAGTTGAGATTTTTCTTTTCCTCATTCCACTTGAGGCGCTCTTCTTCAAAATTATTTTCAATGACTTGGTAATTCTCCAACTCCATAGTGGCATCATCCAGCTTCGAATAGAGTTCTTCCCTTTCCTCATTCCAACTGTGACGCTTTTCTACGAATCCATCCAGCTTCAAATAGAGATCTTGCCTTTCCTCATTCCAAATGCAGCGCTCTTCTTCGAATTCTTTTTCACTGACTTGGTAAATCTCCAACTGCTTATTGGCAGCATCAAGTTTTGCTTGGAGCTTATCAATATCCACACCCAATAACTCGCATTTAAGTCCAGTGATCATGTCAGTACATTTCACTGATACTTCTTTCTGTAACTTGCTGTAGTTCTCCTTGTATTGCTTCGTTGCAGCTTCATGTTTCTCAGTCAGGTCCTTCCTCTGTTGCTCGAGTTTCTCAGTCAGGTCCTTTTTCTCTTGCTCCACCTTGAGCATCATTGCTTCATATCCACGCAATCGCTCAGCCAGCTCCTCTTCATGCAATCGCTCAGCCCGTTCCTCTTCCCTTTGCATCCTTTCGTTGAGATCGATTTCCCCTGCCACCCAACTGCTAGTAGCCTCCTCCTCCTCTTCTCCGGCTTCTTCCAATTCATCAGTTTTCTTTTGATCAGAATTATCTGCAATTTCAGCACCAAGCTTCCCATCATCAACACTGTTCTGCACTTCTTCCCAACTGCTGTCACCATCGCTCTTATAGTTAGTACTACTTGCAGCCTCTTGTATTCCATCTTTTGCTTCCACTTCTGATTCATTTGGTAAAGACAAGTCAATTTCATCACAAGACAGATGTTCTTTTAAGTGATTATCAAAGGGTTTGTCACTTCCAGCTACGGTGGCTTCCTCCTGATCCTCCATCTGAATCTCCATGCTTCCAGAACTATGCTCTATATGCTCTGGCAGCTCTCCAAAGAAAAAAGGACCTTCCTCAAACCACCCTTGGCTTTTAAGTAATTCCTACACAAACATTACTTTGGCATTAGAAATAGTACTACTTAATGAATTGACACAGGCGCAACAGCAATTTGGGTAGTTTCCAATGCAAGAAATCAGACCACAAGCATAAGAGTTTATGCAATAAAAGACCATTATTGTATATATATCCATGGTTTTGTGGATTAATAAGTAGATTATGCTTATGCTTGGCAAACAAGAAACAACAGCATACAAGAATTAATGAAACCAATTAAGCACTTACTGAATGATGATCAATTGGATATGGATTAGGAGTTGGAGTGGTAGACCTCGGCAAAGCTTCCTCTATATCTCCATTTGCAGGCACTGAAGAATCCCAAACCGATAAGTAATCCGAGAACCACGGATCATCATTGGCAAACCTTTCTTCTTTGTTAGCTTCTTCCAATATTACGAATTCCCCTTCTCCCTTCTGCTTCAACTCAACTTTCTTTTCCAGCAATTCAACATCGGCATTCTCCTCCTTCTGCTCCAACTCAACTTTCTTTTCCAGCAATTCAACATCGGCATTCTCCTCCTTTTTCTGATCAATTTTCGTGCTAGTCTCCTACAAAAAAACAGAGAATTTTGTTTTCCAATATGAATAAATACCCAGTAATTGGCATAATTTTCGTCTCCTATAATATCAAACACATAAAAACTATATAACTTACTTTTGCATCCATGGTGTTCGACGAATGGCTGCTGATCTTATCCAAAAATTTTATCAAATCTTTAAGCATCAGAAGGTTGGTAAAAATTACAATAGCCAAGGCGATTCCACTACCGGGTGCAAACCCAGAATCACGATAATAGAAGAATAGCCAATACTTAATCGTCACCCTCTCTACGTAAAAGATAAGATCCGGTTCCTACACAAACGAAATAAAAAACACAGTAAATTATCAATCAAACTATACGAAGTTGTTAATTAAATTCTAAAAAGTAAGTTTAACGCAGCGCATACAAAGAAGAAACGACGGATTTGCTGTCGTTCGAGGGTGAGCAGGAAGTAAATTGGGTCGACGGCGTTCATGAGGACAAAAGCAGCGAAATTCGAGAGATAGCTATTGATAGTTGGGAAGAAAATAAGAGTTGCAATAGCTAGCCGCTCAACCCAGAAAAGAATATTCTCAAACATACGAATGTCCTCGATTTTCATCGCATTGTTTCTCACCATCTTCTGCTCTTTCGCCATTGTTTAACACCTCTAACTCAGTAGAACAAACCTAAAAAGAGCTTTCGTTAGGGTTGTTTCTTTCGGCTTCTTAAATCTTGAGAATTATAATTTAGATTTTTTTATATATATACTGTATATATAAATATGAGGTTTAACTAGGTTTTTTTTTGGACGGCCAAAAAAAACCCTAGTTTTTTTTTTCCTATTCCCTTATTTATTTAGATTTTAGAGTGAAATAATAATTATAATATATAATCATAATTATATTGGGATTAAAATTTGATATTATTGGCCCAAAAAGTTTAGGTGAAAAGATTGGTTATTGTATTTCAGTAGGAAGGGATTAAGGAAAAGATCCATGCAAATCATATATCGGATTACTTTAATTAGCTAGGACTAGAGCCCGTGTGGTTTTGTGAGAAAGTGATTATTTCAATCAAAGAGAATATCAATTCCACTTAATAAAAACCATAATAACAAAACACATTATTGCATCAAATCCAAATAAATCATGCAAAGAGATACATTCTTTTATATATGAATGAATAGTCATGCTTTCGTTATCGTTTTCCTTTCGCGGTTTTTTTTTTCCGAGAAATAGTAGATTAAAGTTCTTTTAACAATTGTGACGGATTGAACTTATTGTGTAATTAGTGCTATTAGAGTATTTCAAACTCATGCTCTCTTAACAAAAAAAAAAAAAAACTCATGCCCTCAAGGTGAGTAATTATTAGGTGAATCGGGTCCATCACGTCATCCGTTGTCACGATCAATAAGATTTTGATAAATCAGATTTTTTCTTACAATATCTAAAACCCTAGCCAATTAATATACTAAATTTAGGGACTAAATCTCAGGTGAAACTAGGGGCTAAATATGATGCTAGATTCGTGCCTAAATTTTAGAAAGAAATCTTACTTGTCAAAATCTTATTGGTCGGGATCACGGATAACGTGGTGAACCCGATCCACCTAATAATTTCTCCGTCAAGTTAGATAGTAATATTGAATGAATATAGCATATCAACATAATATTGAACCAATGCTTAATTAATTGCATATATGATGGGATTGCAACTTGAGACTTCAATGTATCCCATGTGTATATTCACCATTAAGTTAAGGCCTCATTATTGACCAATTATAATGCATGAATTTAAATCTTTAGATTTCATTATGATCCTACATTGTTTCGAGACCTAATTAAAAATAAAAAACTTATTGAATAAAAAACTGGTAAATCAAAACAAAAGAATTATATATTGATGATGTTGAAGTATAATTATCTCTTGCTATGATAAAGTCAATGAGAGTAAGGTAGGATATGAATAGATATTTAATTTAGATTCAAATCCTAGTATTCCCATCCATAAGAAAACATATATTATCTCCTCAATTCACTTTTTGGAAAAAAAAAATGTTTTTCTATTTTCTTTGCAATAAAAAAGGGAATATTAATTGGAACAAACAAAAGAATTCCAAATCCCATAAGGGAATTATATTCCGCAGTACTTTTTGCTAAATATTCTATATCTATCGTAATGCCAAAATCATGTTCATGTATTTTTGAGTATACCATAATCTTGATTAAATGTGTGACATAACATTAGCGTAGTTATTAAGCTTCAATCAACATTTATATTCTGCTTCTGCTTAAAACTAAAGTTTTTGTTTGTATCAATATAATATAAATAACAATTACAATTAACACTAAAAATTTATTGATTAAAACAATAATTAATTACAAAAATTTCAAAGGGAAAACAACTACAGCTAAAGAACAGAGATTGGTAAAACGCTTAGACAGAGTAATTATTTGTTGAACAATTAGTTTTTTTTTTTTTTTCAAATATTGATTTATCATGTCCACCGCATCTCTTCATACTTTTTCTTGAGCAATTTCCTCTCTTGTTCCCACTTGTCCCGATCTTCATCGTGTTGATCTTTCAAGCAGCTTTTATCTTTCTTGAATTTCTCCTCCTTTTCCATCAGCTTTTTCTTGTATTTCTCCTTGTATTTTCCTTTCGCTTTCATTGCTTCTTGCTTGCATTTCTCACATGCAACAAGTACTTCATGATTTTCCTTTCTGCCTAATTCAGGATCTCCCTCATCATCAATATAATTCAAGTAATTATGATAATTAACTTTCTCACCACTTTTGATTGAATTGATATCCTGCAAAAATCATGAAAAAAAGAATAAATCAATTATATATGATCAAATTACATGAAACTAGTTAATAAAGTAATCAATTACCATAGGATTAATGGATTTCAATTTCCATCTCTTCTCTGAGTCAAATGATTGAGCTTTGAATGAAGAATAAACAACATCCTTGACGATGAAGAGAATGAAATCATGGAGTATCAAGGCAGCAAGCATGGGGAGGAAATGTTTCTTGTCACCCTCCACAGCCAAGTAAAGCAAACCAATTAACAAAGTTCGCTCGAGCCAGAAAGAAGTTTTCTTCATCATCGCTTCCTTGTCGACCACCATTATCAGACCACTCCTTCACTAAAATTATCTATATGGCTATATCATACCTTCCAACAACTCATTCACAGATATATATAAAAGAGTTTTGCTACACAGTCCGGAAAATTGTCCCCAAATTTGGTCCTCCATGACGTGTTTTTACACGGTTGGTCCAGTAGACTGGTTCCACCACTACTTAGTGGAGTTTTGCTACATAACATTGGATGACTAACCATGACACGTCATGGGGACAAAATTCGGGTCAATTTTTCGGGCTGTGTGGAATTTCCCTATATATGATTTCTTGTCATTAATTGAACTCGGAATCCCTCCAGGCCCAAACAGCTTATTTTGGTCTAGCATTTTTAGACTTGGGCCGTCTTATTTTAGCTTTTTTGCCTATGAAACTTGATGGGTTTGCTTTATGACCCAAAATAAACTGGGCGAATCATATGAATATAGAAGCCCATTAGTTTACAAATTGTTCCCATTTTACCAAAGTATATTATTTGTACTAAAAATAAAATGAAAATCTTACTCTCTTTTTTTCATTGAATCTGCCAAAATTTGAAGCTTAAAAGTGTCAATAATTCATAAATTATTGTTTGGGTACAGAGAAAGAAAAAGAAAAAAGATTAAAGAAAAAAATCTCTGTGGGATTCATAGGTGTATATATATGGTACCATGGATTTGAAACCAAGGCATGTTCTTGTCTTTGGTTAAGTGAAGAAGACAAAAACATGAAGAGGCAATTCGGCTATGTTATTATCAATAAAACAAAATGACAGTTCAATCAGAAAACAAAAATTTTCATTTTGTTATATTTTACAGACAGTCTCACTTCTGAACAAGGAAATTGCCAAGAAAGGGTCAGAATTCACAGTCCCTTTACAAATTTTATATTATTCAAATTTATCTTAATTCCAATTTGGGTTTTTGGAGTTTTTTAGACCTCTGCCAAAGCCCAAAGGCAAACTACTGTTGCCATCATTCTTATTCCTCTTAATCAATGATTAAGGGACCACTTTCCATTGATTTTCATTTTTCCAGCACCATTTCCATTCCAACAACTTATATTTAATTAATTCTTCTTTTATATATATATATATATATATGTATTGGGAAGGGAACATTCCAGATAGACTTTTAATATTAACCAGAAAAATGAATTGATATGACATTGAGACAACCAAGTTTTGCTGGTTAATCTCACTTTCAAAAGCACAAATTGTAGTAGAATTCTATTCTTTTCGGCTCTTATCTTCAAGGCTGCAACTATGGGTATTTGACATTAATTTGAAAATGGAGGAAACTAGAAAGGAAAGATGGAATCATAGTGAAGACAGTGACAAAAGACATGAATTCCCTAGTTACCTAGACAGATTATTATATATAGAAACAAAACAAAAGGGTTAAAAAAGGAGAAAACTAGCTAAGAAATTCAAAGGAATCTTGACGACAGTCTTAGAGGTAATTGAGTTTGAATTTGATTTGATAATAAAAAGCTAGTTGAAATTGAAAATATTGTTAATTACTATTAATTAATGTTATAAAAACAACTTTTTAATACTACAACTTTAACAGCAAAAAGATTTTGTATTATAGTTCCCCACTTGCTCTTAAGAAAAAATTGGCTAAATGAAAGCCCAACTCACTCTTGAGTATTGTTTGGTCCCCCTCCTCATCCTCTCCTTTCTAACATGCTTCCAGTTAGATAAGATCATGAAATATGGGTCCCTGCAATCCCCATTGCCAATATTTGTTTGTCCCTACCATTAATTATATTCCTTTTTGATTAATTAATATTTCTAATTATTTTACCTAAAACAACAGTTTATTTAATTTTTCTTCTTAAAATTTATGGTTTCATGTATAGACTTCTTATTTGTAACCGTTTCATCATCGCTTGATTGTTTCATCACCGTTTTGGGACCAAATGGAGCTTAAGTATAAACTCCGTTTCAATTGTTGCTCTAATAATGTCATATGTATAGTACATAATCTAATCTGTACAGTGTAATCTCATTTATACAGTTGCCAAACAGTTTCAATCACACCGCTATCGCACCGCTCTACTAAACGAAGCCATAGTCTTGATTTCTTACCTTACACTATGAATGTCATGATTATTTCGAGGAACAGAAGTTATAAAAAATGTATAATAGTAGTAATAGCCAAAAAGTCTTAAGAGAAATAATTGGTATTCCGGTTCCCTGCCATGTTTTGTACTTTGCTTTGAATTTGAGCAAAATGTTTTTGACTGGATAATCATCCTCGTGTATAATGATGCTTAATCATTATTTTCCCTAATCAATTGGGTTTTTTTTTACTAATTAACATTGAACAACTTGATATACCAAATAATTACTCAAGAACTAGAAATGCTATATATTGGCAACCTTTGAAAAAATGCTAACGAGTTAATTTTGCTGTATGCTTTAAAATAAACTAAGCCTATCAATTTAGTAATTAAGCAAAATACTAGTATTTAAATTTAAATTAGTAATAATGGTATAAATAATATGTTTGAATCTGTGATTCTCTGCCAATTCCAGATATCCTCCTCATTGTTCTTTTTTCTTCTGCTTTTTCTATTTCCCCCATGACTTTTGGGGCAGGTGATTCTGAAAATCATGTTTCAACGCTGGAAAGATATATCTTCTCCAGTTTTCTTTCTTCGGTGATTCAAAGTTGGACTTCTGAATTCTGATGATTCCCACTCACGAAAATATCAATGATTATATATATATTTGATCATTACAGCATTTATAAAAAGGAAGGAAAAAGAAGAATAAGAAGGTTCAGCAGCCAAATGGGATTAACCATGTTCTTGTTCTAATCTTAATTTAATTTGCTTAATGTTCATTAAAGAAATCAAATCCAGTTTAACCCAAAACTTAAAAAAATTTACTGATGAGCTGGTTAGAAGAAAAGTGGATATGTAGGTGAAGGGAAGAAGATTGGCATTATTCTAACAGTATTGATAATTGATAATTGAAAGGAAATACTTCCTTTCATTTTTCCCAAGAACCAAACAGAAAAAAAATAATATAGTAAACAGCTTTGGAGCTGGCGGAATTGCGGCAAATGGGATTGATATGAGGTCATTTTCTGGGCATGCAAAGCGAAGAAGCAAAGAATCCAAAAGTTTTGATGTCTACTACTTACCACTAAATATAAAAAATAATCGTCACATCCCCATGAAAGCAACCGTAAAATCCTCTGAAAATGAAAAACAAAAGGAATTGTTTCAGATTTTTCTTAGCAAAATGAAGTGGAATTTGGAATCCATTGAAAAATACACAAGCGGTAGCTTTCAAAAAGTTAATGGACCCACGCTTTAACTTGCTTTTTGGGGAATGATTTCAGGCTTCTAAGCTTTTAATTACTTGTACCCACAAATAAATTTTTAAAAACCGAAAACGAAAGTTATCTAAAAATTATATGAAAAATTAGACGTTGTGAGTTGTGACCGTTGATGGTTAGATTTATTAATTTTTGTAAAGCGGGAAAGAAAACGGTCCCTCTTCCAACACTCTTGACTCTTTCCCGTTCTTTCAACGGGCAACGGCTATCCAACGGAAGAATCTGGAAACATCTATGATTTTCAGACGTGGCATGAATCATGATGTCCACGTATATCGAAACTCACCTAATTTCCTACTATTTTCCTTTTTGTTTTCCCGGCAAGTAATAATAAGTTGGCTTTGTTGATTGAAGGTTCTGGATTTTTTTCACTTTTTTGTCTTTCTTTTTAAAGAGTTATAAAGAATAATTGATGAGCATTGATTCAATTTAATCAAAGATATAGATAGTATATTTTAACTTCTTTTATTTGAATAAATAATAAATAAAGTATGGCAAGTTATACAATACACCGGCGGTGGAGTTTAACAAACTACACAAGTGGATCCTGAAAGGTGACATGTGTCCTCTAAGGACTAGATTGAAATATATAAAACTTAATTAATTCAAAAAATAGACATGTGTCAACTCCACAACCCGCTTGTGGAGTCCAAAATTTACACCGCCGATGTATCAAATAATTACCCATAAAATAATGATTCTCTTCTTTTATTTATTCATTGAGAATTATATTTGAACTACTTGTAAATTTTGACAATGTAATTTTTGATTGTTTCAGAAATTTCAGAAATATAAGAACAAAGTATGTCAATTTTAGCAGACAAATTTAAATTATAGAGTGAGATATATATGTCTCTAAATAATTAATTAGCAAAAGAAAATTTATATAAATTGGAAATTGAGATCGATATTGTTTATGTTATTTCTCTAATATTGTTGTCATGGTTAAAACTGTGCTAATATTCATGTTCAACCAATTATTGATGACTGTAGGTATTGTTGAATGACCTCAACAAGAAGAAAATCATCCATGCTTTCAGGAAACAATCTCATGTGCTGATGCTTTGGCAGTTTGGCTAAGTTGAGAGTAACTAATTTTGTTGATGAATAATCATTTTGTATGCAAAACTTCTATTTACTACTATTGTACTTTATTTAGGTAAGCAACCTCAATAATAATCTAATTATATATAATTACTAAACTTACTACTATAGTATATATAATTAGACTTAAATGCAACTCTAAAGTTTATACGGACTACTACTTTGCACCCATTTTTTTTTATTATATCGCACCGTAATATTTTATTTTGTGTATATTTTGCACCATCTGTTATCGAAAATTCGTTAAGTACCCGATGACGTCGGTATAATGCTGATGTGGCATGTCACATCATCCGAAAATTGCCACATGATATGCCATGTCAGTATAAAAAGAAAAGAAAATAAGAAGATTTCACCACATCAGCATGCCATGTAGCATTTATGTGGCATGTTCATCATATGTGGCATGCTACATTTATTTTCAATCGGAGAGGGTGCAAAATGTATGTAAAATAAAATGCAATATGATCAAAATAAAAAAGTTGGATAATATAAATTTTACGGTGCATTTTTGCATTTAAACTTATATAATTATATACTATACTTTTTGTTGTTTCCCATACCAAAAAAATTAAAAAAGGGTGGAAAAACAAAATGCTGGGAAGGTGAGGGGGCCGTGACGTGAATTAGTTTAGCTGGAAAAAGATAAGCACGGAGGTGGGACCGTTTCACGAATGTGCCGCAGCATCATCCGTGATATACTCTTGCCAGCTGTCGCCACGTGATCTTCGATTAATCTGATTATCAAATAGAGTGGCTCCACACAAAATTTCCCCACCCCATGATTAACACCCCAGAAACCAACGGAACGTCGGAACCACACTTTTCCCTCATTTCAGACTTCAGAGAATGTTTTTACTTTTTACACTAGCCATAACAAAAAATTTACCGCATTGAATTCATATTCGCGACGAAATGACTCATTTACCCTTTATAGTAGAATTCAGAAATCATCAAGTTATAGGTCATATTGGGAAGAAAATAAAATGGTTCGTCAAAGGGGAAAGAGGGGAACATGGGTCTGAATATTTATGAGCTGCAGTGAATCGTATGTTCAGTCTCTGCTAAGTTAATTAATTAAATAGTAAATTGTAGGACTTTGAAGGATATATATAAAAGACAAAGCAATCATACCTCAAAAAAAAAAAAGACAAAGCAATCAAAAAAAAGGCAGACTAAAAGACATATTTGACGATGATTCAGCCTAATAAAAAAAATTGCACTTTCCTGCAACCAAACCAACTAAAGTAATTGAAATTAGAAAGAATGTTGGGGGATGGATTTTCTTTTCTTTATTTTTTAAATATGAAAATCATTACTCTGTATATTAACAACTAAAATACTAAATATTATTAATATATAATCATGCATGAAATGGCCATTCTAAACTACATCATTTCGTTTTTATTATTAAAAAATGTAAAGATTGGTACTTTAGTATTGCTATACTTCATACCTTATTATAAAGAAAAATACAACCTTGCCTCCATATATTTTATAGAAGGATTGTTATCTACTTACTTAAATAATAATCACTGTAATCATCACAAGTTCCATAGGTACCTTAAAAATATATCAATACAATATCTTCTGTCAAATATCTTTTGATTTTCATATACTTTGATTGCTTGTTTTTATATATAGTATTTATAGAGGGATAATTATTTTATATATACAGAGAGAATTTTTACATTGCACCCAAAATGTTAAAAGTGATATTATCTACTCCCTCCGTTTTAAATTGAATGGCCACATTAGATTTTTTTACGTCAAACAAAACCATTTTTGACCATTAATTATTACAAAAATATAGTTTTTAAAATTTTTTAAAAATAAACTTTGGAAAATTTAAAACTTAAATTTTTCAAATCATATTCTTTAAAATTTTAATTGTATATAAATTTTTCATAATTAATATGATGATCAAAAACGAAATCGTTTGACAAAAAAAAAATCAAATGTGGCTATTCAATTCGGAAAGGAGAAAATACTAACAAGCATATGGTGTGTTAAGACTTGAGAGTATTAAACTCTTAGTTTGGGTAATAATAATAAGAAGGGAGAGGAGAGTTTGGAATATATATAAAAGATACTTTTACTTGGTTTTATATTTTTCTCTTCTTATAATGGCATATATATCTCTTTTTTTCCCTTTGAAGAAATATGATATTGCTTTGGTTGCATATTCCTATATATATATATATATATTAGTATATTTCTAGACACACATTAATGAATTATCGTATTGAAATTTGGTGAAGCTCAATAATATAGTCCTTTAATCGAATTCTATACATGATTAGAAAAGGAATGATTGATTAGTTCGCTACATTCTAACAATAAAAACTTTTAATAGACATTTCCTTCATTTTCTAGCAAGTTTTTCAAGTTACTTGATTTGCAGCTAACGTATAGTCACCAACAATTTTTTTTTAATCTTAAAGAGATAGAAATGATAAATGATAAATAGTAGATTCAATCAATATCAATAGTCTAATTCTATAGCATCATTGTATATATATATGTAGTAGAATGACAAGAAAATAGGTAAAATAGGAAGAAAAATTTATATTAAATCCAAGCATTTTATTAGTTGAACCATAGCTTTCCAAATTGTTTCATACCAAAGCTAAAGAAAATTCATGAATCACCCATTTCACAACCATTAAAATGAAATTATTTAACTTAGAAGGAAAAAATGAAAAATTTACATGTATGATGTGTCATGCAAAGAAAGGAGGGCCAAAGGGGTTGCCCAAAATGGAGACAGGGAAGGGGTAAAATGGGAAGTTTATCTAAATTTAGTAAAAAATAGTAAAAAAATAAAAGAAAAAGAAAGAAAAAGACAAGATATAACCGTTGTAGGCGTGGCTTTGGTTGGATGCCAGGCTGACGCTTGAGCCCTACCCAGAGATGATTAGCCCTCACATGGTTTCGCTGTACAACCCTTTTGGTCCCACTCTTCAAAAAAAAAGCCCTAAACTTTTTTTTTTTTTGGCTCACCCAAAAGCAAGCCCTTCGGCCTTCGAGTTCAAAGTTCAAACAACTAAATTCTGTTTTAAAAAATTGATTTTTCCAATAAACCCAACTTTTTATTCCGAAACTACCCTTGGCTTATCCATAAATGCACCCATTTCCCTCACCTTTGAGACCAGTTTAAAAAGAGTGTTCTGAGAGTTCACTTACAGAGGTACAAAGCACAAACAACAAAGAAAAAAAAAAAGAAGCTTGAGTCTTCGAGGAGGCATTTTTTTGTGAAAGAAAGAAGAAAATGTCGAAGGAAGTGAGTGAAGAAGGACAGAGCCGCAAGGATTACGTGGACCCTCCACCGGCACCGCTGTTTGATGTGGCTGAGGTCAAGCTTTGGTCGTTTTACAGAGCTCTCATAGCTGAGTTCATAGCCACTCTGCTTTTCCTTTACGTTACCGTAGCCACCGTGATTGGCCACAAGAAACAACACGATGCATGTGACGGAGTTGGTCTTTTGGGTATTGCATGGGCTTTCGGTGGCATGATCTTCATTCTTGTTTACTGCACTGCCGGTATCTCAGGTAAAAAAGAACAAAACTCCTTTTCTTTCAAAAAAAAGTGCCCTTTTGTTTTTAAGGTGGTTTTTAGTAATGGGTTTGGGTTGTTTTTGTTTCAGGTGGTCACATTAACCCTGCTGTGACTTTCGGGTTGTTTTTGGCCCGTAAGGTGTCTCTCATCAGGGCTGTGGCTTACATGGTTGCTCAGTGCTTGGGTGCCATTTGCGGAGTTGGGTTGGTTAAGGCTTTCATGAAGCACGAGTACAACTCCCTTGGCGGCGGTGCTAACACCGTGGCTTCTGGCTTCAACAAGGGAAGCGCTTTGGGTGCTGAGATTATTGGCACTTTCGTCCTTGTCTACACCGTGTTCTCCGCCACTGACCCTAAGAGGAGCGCCCGTGACTCCCACGTCCCTGTAAGTTTAACTTTAATTTCTCTTTCTGTTGTTTTTACTTTTAAGCTACTTTTTTTGTTTGGTTTGGTTAAATTCTGATGCATTACTCAAATTGTTGCAGGTTTTGGCTCCACTTCCAATTGGGTTTGCTGTTTTCATGGTTCACTTGGCCACCATCCCCATCACCGGCACTGGTATCAACCCCGCTAGGAGTTTCGGCGCCGCTGTTATTTACAACAACGAGAAAGCCTGGGATGACCACGTAAGTTTTCCATTCTACTATTTTACTGTATTTTTTAGTACTATATAAATCTTGTTGGTTTGTGGAAATTAAACTTATGATGAGCTTTTTGTTTATGGACAGTGGATTTTCTGGGTTGGTCCATTTGTTGGAGCTCTCGCAGCAGCTGCTTACCACCAGTACATTCTCAGAGCTGCAGCCATCAAGGCTTTGGGATCTTTCCGCAGCAACCCCACCAACTAAATGATGAAAAACAAAGAAACGACTCATCGAAAACCCAAAAATAGCTTTGTCTTCTTCACTTCTCAACCCCCATCTTATTTTCTCCATTTGTTCGTTTGTGTGTATGAGAGAATGATGATGATTATGATGATATGATGACCCTTTTTTCTATTTCATTTATCTTATTTATAATTTAAATCTTTCTTTTGTTGTTAGCTCTTGCTCCCTTGTGTATTATTGTTCATGAGTAGTAGTAGTACTTCTGGTGTTCATTTTTTCTACTACTTGGTTGCGATCCTCTCTTTTAATCTTCATTGTGTCCTAAAATTACGAGACAGAAATTATCAAAATTCAAAACCCTAAGCCACATGACTAAAACATGAATTAATGAATGAAACTGCTTCCAAAATCCTGCCCTGACCTAATGGGCCACGGCTGTAGCCAAGGGTTGCCTTCGATAAAGTACAATTTCTTGCCTTGTCTTTTGGCTCATCATGTGAAGAAACATTGAACTGGGTGCTTCTAAACTGCCTCTAACCCAATGACACGTGTAAGGGAGAGGGCAGCAAGAAAAGACCAAAGTTGCCCTTGCCCATAACCCAAGGTAAAGAGGTTAACAGTGAAAACCAAGGTCTGCCTAAATCTGACCCATTTTTCTTACCTCTCTGGAAAGGTCTCTTTGGAAACGCTGGCATGTCAATTGTTTTGTTTCGTTTTCGCTTCCTACTTTTGAACCAGGGTCCATCCCATCCAATGAGACTAAACCAAAACCAAAAGCAGCAATGGGCTCTGCCCAACTCACTGTCGACACGTGTCATGGCATCATGGGGTCGAAACTCGAATGTCATGGCTAGCACATGGGTGGGGTCGAGCCGTAGGTGGTGGGGTTTCTTACTTTCTTCTCCTTATCCTATCAAAAAAACCTTTGGATAAAGCCAAGAAACAGTACTAGAAAAGAAAGGGAATTGCTTTCTTCTTCCTTTCCTTTTCCCGGTAGCAGTGAGTAGTAGTAGAATATAATTTCTCGGTGTAAGGGGAATGGGGTTGGGTTTCTAAGCAAGCGCGGTCTCGTCTTTTAACGAAAGCTACGTGGCCATTACTCGAACGTGGGCTGAAAACGATTGGAAAAAATTGGAATTGAAAAATCAGACTCAATCACTGAGCCAAATCAGAACAATTAGTAGCAAGGGTGGAGTGGTCCACGCCACGGCCCCAGGCCCCAGCGGCTGGGTCACGAGGGCAGGGCAGCCAGCTCCTTGAGGTTTTTAAAACCTCACTTCACTGTCCCTGTTCTTGGATTCTCTTATTCTGGTTAGGGTTTTTTTTCTCCTTATTAGGTCTTTAACCACCTCGATTATCCAAATGTTTGGTAGACTAACAGCCAAACAACTGAGGAAAGTAAAAGTTACCCTTCAACAACTTAGGGGGCCACAGCCATAATCCTCCTCTAGTAAGTCCTTAATGGTAATTATCGTTGGATAATGATGAGACCCTTTTTCAATCAGGCACATAAGAACATAACCTTAAGCTAGACAGAGTAAACAGTAAGAAGATTGAACATCTTTTAAACATACATAAAACATGAGCTATACTGCTACATGATTTGGATGATGACAAACAAACATGTACAAGATCCATTAGCATTCCTCAACTCAATAAGCAGATAGCTAGTCCGACTACAACAAGTGTTTCTCGTCTAGCATGAACATGTCATGCTCTGCTTGAATTGTCTCAAGCATGAACATGTCATGCTCTGCTTGAATTGTCTCCATTACTTGAAGGCCATGTCGAAGGACTTCTTATTCCGATCCCTCGAATATATAATGATAAAATCACCCATTTAAGAAGCTTCAACCAACAACCTGACTGAAACAAAACACATGACCATGCAAAGCATAAAAAATTTTAGATCACATTCCAGTGGTACAATGTAATTAACTTTTGCTTAATAGTTAATATATTATCAGTATCACATCACAATATAACTAGATGAATCGCAGGTAACATATTCTGAAGAAAAAAAACTAAAGTCTTGAATGAGTTAAATCCTATTGGCTCAAATTAGTTGAAAGGTGATTATATTAAGTTAGCAGTATGCAATTTTAACCTAGGGAACCAATCAAAAATAATGAGCTAGAGAGGGGAATGCCAAATTTGAAGCCTATGTCTTAATTCCCCCAACACAGCCTGTTATGTATGTATCCAAGTCATGCTCCATCAGAGGGGAAAAAAGAAAGAAGACCAACGTTATATGTTACTCAAAACATGAGAATGAAATACACTTCAAAGGATACCACACTAGTATCAGCATCAAATTCACATATTCCAGTCAAACCAGAAAGCCAACTTGAGTATCTCCAAATATAAAACTAATGCATTTAGATTTGAACGCAAGGAAGCCAGGAATAAGCCTTCAATGCTAGCTCAATTAGACCAAAGCTATCAAACAAAATATTACAATGAGCAATATACCTTAGTCGGGCAATGCAGTTCCTCGTTCAAGATTATTTTTGATTTCCAGTGTGTATTTTCCAAAGGCCCGCTCAATCTTCTTGTTGAAATGTTCATTACGATCATTGATTGAATCAATATCCTTCTCCTCATGAAACTTCCTCCTCCTGCTAAATGACTTGCGCTTTTCGTCCCTATCCTTGAGTTCTTTCACCATCTTGTCAATCTTATCTTCTGAAATCTTAGGTGCCTGTGCAACAAAACAAGCACACATTCAATATTTCAAACTCATTGGCAAAATACTATGAACGCAACCTTTTATCTTTCTCAAATAGAACATACCTTCCCATATTGGAGGCTTGAAGCTTCACGGTAGAACTCTGGATCCGCTTCTTTCATTTTGTTATATTCTTCTAGGTCAACATCAATGTTCTTCGTCCGCTTTTTGTACGCATTGTACAATGTCTTCTGATTAAAGACTGTTAAGCCCATCCAAAAGAACACATAGATTAGACCCACTGAATTTAAGAGCTTCTATTCTATCCTATTGCTAAGCTGAGGACTTTTTTATTTGTTTGGCCAACCAGGTAAAGAACTCCAAATCAGCAAATAAACAATTCTAAAATTCAAACAAGGACATGCTTCAAGAAAGATGGGAATGTGACTCCAAATCAGCAAATAAACAATTCTAAAATTCAAACAAGGACATGCTTCAAGAAAGATGGGAATGTGTCTGGTATGGGCCTATTATATTAGAAGCGATATGTATAAAAATGCAGTAACAAGGAAAAGCTATTGGAACAATAGAGATTAGTATGATGAACAATGAAACACGATAATGAAGCAAAAATGAGAATGGAAGAAAGGTAAATCTAACAAGCAGCAAATGAAGCATACCATCCCAACCAAATGGTGCAGGATCCTTTTCCCATTTCTTATATTTTGCCTCTGCTGCCTCTTGTGTGTCTAACATATAAGCCTCTTGCAAATCCAAACCATTTGCATCTAGAAGTTTCCCTATCTTTTTCTTCCTTTCCTCGAGCCATTTTTGCTTAGAAATTCCTCTAGATTCTGGTGGAGCTTCCATTCTTTTCTTCTCAGCCACCATTGCAGTTTGATTGGCTTTTCTTGCCTCATTCTGAAAGCAGATAGTCATCATTGATAATCAGTTTCTATTTCTAAAGAAAGCAAGAGTAAATATAAATGAACAGATTATCTTAAAAAGGTTAAGCAAACTTACCATCTTTAGTCTCAACTCAAACAATCTTTTCTGCCTCCCTGTAAGATTTGTAACGTCTCCTTCAATGTTCTCCTCAACAGAGCGGTCTTTATCATCATCAGAATCTTCTTCTGGTTCTGGTGCTCCAGCTTGTACATCATGTTCTTGATAAGCAGCACGTGTGACATGCTGAACCTGCTCTGGTTGCGAAGTTTCTGTTATAATGTAAAGTGCAATTAATCTTCATTACCTAAGACAAAAGTAATCAAGGGAAAGACAGGACACAAAAAACCTAAACATTAACATAAGATTTATAAGAACAAAATTCAAACCTGCTTCTTCTTTTTCCTTTCTTGCCTTGGCTTCAGCAATCTTTCTAAAGCAATATTCGACACATTCATGGTATGGATTTGATGCATTTATACAATCTGGGTGGACTCTTCGCTCTTCCATGTTTTTTTGCTACCTTAAATGACGTAGCGGAAGGTTAGAACTAGCAAGAACTTAAACAAAATAGGCTAGATCTGAATTTTGATTGAATTGGAACAAGGATAATTAGGGTTGAAAACCTCTGAATAATTCTAATTTCATAAAATAAAAGACTACCAAAGTTTGCCGCCTAACAGCCTTTAAATACTAAACACTTAACTTAAAATCCTAATTCTAATAGGAAAAGTAAAACCTAATCCTACTAGGAAAAACCATAAACATTAAAATCCTAATAACTTAAGGCTAAAGTAAAAGACTCGTAATCAAATAAATAATGACAGAAATAATTAAACTAAAACTAATGAAAACCCGCTGCATCATTAAATCTGAAAAATAAAGTTAAACGAATAAGGCAAATCCAAATTCCTGTGCCATTCTATGATATTTCATAAAATTTAATACAAAACCCTAAACTATTATAGTATTTCATTCTTCTAACAAGAAAATTTAAACAAAAATTCCATTGATGTAAACAGTGGCGTAGCCACATGGCGGATAGCGGGGTCAATTGACCCCACTGAAACTTTAATTACCTCAAATCTTTAGCGGCCTGAACGACGATCACCGCCTTGTTTGGCTTCCTGCACCGTATCTGCTGCTCTCTGTCGACGAGAGTTTTCTTGGTTGTCACCGCCTTGCGGTTGAGGATGATTCTTGGGTAGCTAGGTTTCAGAAAGGGAAAAAAAAAAAAAGCGATTTATGTTTATCAGCCCAGAAACCGCAGTTTTATGGGTCTTATCTGATCCGCTTAATTGGGCCTTAAATTTTGAATTTAATTGGGTCTTAAATTTTAGGGAACATTTGAAAAGGGAGTGGTATATTGGAAATATATATATATATACTAATTAATTTTTTTAATTTTATTTATTTATTTATTTTTATAGTATTTGAAAGACCCAGGAAATTTACCAAAAGACCCTTTTGAGGATCGATGAGGAGGCTCCATTTTAACTTTTTTTGTCTTTTCTGTCTTTTCTCATTTGCCAAATTACTAAGAAGTCCCTAGGTTAGTTTCTAGCCAGTTCTTGCCCTTGAGTCTTTTTTTGTAATTATCATTTTCTTTCACATAAATGTTATATTAAATCATATCCCCCTTAATTATCTAGAATTGTAACCTCTTTTGAGGCCTTTCATGTCCATATGAAGAAGAGAGTAAACTTAGTTTTTGTTTAAGTGCTACACACTTTAGAGGAGGAAACAAAATTGAAGCTATTGCACCTGTCCATGTACAAACTAATATTTACTACTTATTGCTAACTTTAGGGCATATGCTCAATGTTAATAGTATAGCCTTTTAAAGATGCAACACATTTAAAATCATAGTACTTTCGAAATTTCCTACGTATCAAACAATTTAATTCGAATAGAAAATTGTTCAAAGAAGTAGATTGTTGAACGCCCGACGCGCCAGCGTGGGCCGATCCACTTGTATTTATTAATTAAACTATAAAAAAAAAGTAATTACTCAAAAAAATCACACCTTGTGAAATTTGTGAAAATACATCTTAATTATTTACCTTATATATATAATATATATTAAAATTAAATCAAACGAAATATAAATATATTTTTATATTTCTCAAAATTACATATAACTTTCTATGAATTTTATTTTGATAATTTAAAAATTATTTTAATAATTTATAAAGATATTTTGAGAAATAATTTTTTCACTTAGTAGGTATTATTTAAAAAATTTAAAATGGTAAATGCAACATCCTTTTTCACAAATTTTACAAATTATTTCATTTTCAGTATTTATTTTTTCTCATGGTACAAATTAATGAAATACTTATAGTGTATTGACCCTTCTTCAAATCTTTTTTTTTTAGTGGTACAAGTGAATTTTCATCACAATCCCAATAAATCTCAATATATGCCCAAACATCTAAATGAGAATCCAACCCAAACTAAGAAATTACCTTAAATAACCTACTTAACAAACTACCTAACAAATAAATATACGAAACTCACATTCCGTGAGATTTGAACCCAAGACTCCACGGTTCAGACACAGTGCACTCACAAGTTGAGCTAACAACTCAGGTCCTCAAATCTTTCAATTCTCATACACGTGACATGATTTGGGCCATTCATATAATGCGATCTCATTCGTCACCTACATTATTTATAAATAGTGATAAACTTATATAGGTAGAGATGAGCTTACTATATTTCCACTCTCCTCACTTTGTCCAAACAAAAGCATTCGTTATGCAACTCCCCCTCGTTTTCATTTCTCTTCCCAAAATAGGTTTTCCAGCCAACCCATCTTGAAAAGTCGTCTAAGATCCGTGCAACTCCCCCTCGTTTTTATTTCCCTTCCCAAAATAGGTTTTTCAGCCGACTTATCTTCAAAAGTCGTCTAAGATCCGAAACCACTTTAAACTCGTTCAAATTGGTTTATGACCCCACTAACTCTTCTTTGTAGCTACGCCATTGGATGTAAAGCTTGCAATAACAAATTACCAAATTCATTAAGCAATTTCAACTAGTTAACAAAATTATGTTCGAAATTTCAAAGCTTCAAACTTTTCCACGTTTATTGATTATATTCTATCGAATAACATCAAAATTTCCCTTTCAACGTGATTCCTCAGCAACCAAACTAGAATTAAGTAAAACCCAAATAAACCCTAGAAGAAGATAGACTACGCATAATAACAGCTATGGGAACTTGAAAGCAATAACGAAAGATTGAAAAGAGCGAGAAACAAACCTGAATCGGGAAATTGCTTCGACCGCTTTAGAGTTTCGCCTTTGGCTGGGTTTTGATTGGGGGACGGGAAAAAGGACTGTTCTTGATTAAAGTTTTATGTTTTATAAATTACGTAGAAATTCGAATCCCGAATTGGATTGGTACGTTATTAGGTACGACTACGAGCCCAAATCGAGGGCTCAGATTCATTATTAGGCTCTAGAAGACTAAATATGAGCTTTTATGGGCCTAAGAAAAAGCCTCGATCGAATTACAATAAAGAACAAACAATCCTTTAATATTATTCTGTAATATGTTTGATCAAATGACATTTGGTTTAATGATTTTTTTGGTATAATCCCCCAGTAGTATCCGATACTTTTGGTCCCGAATAATTCGGACACGAGCGAAACTCTCCCAATATCTATTTTTTTCATTCACAAAATTTGAACCTGAATACCCAAATCTATAGCTAAAAGAGCAAGAATAAAGCTTGAATTCCTAAAATATATGTAAAAATGTTTAGTAATGACAAATGAGGCAAAGGCAGGCAAGTTACAGACATTATTGTATTCCTCACAAATTTCAAAAGCTCATAAAAGTGATATTTGACCTGTTAATGTTGAAACAGAGAGAGACATGAATCATAACTGGTTTTGCATTGGACTGTCTTTTATTTCTAAGTAAAAACAAACTGTTCATTGAAATAATCTTACACAAGTATTGAGTTCTTTAGCAAAATACAAAGCCCACATTCTTAAACCTTGAAACTAAGATCAAGGAGGACTCCACATTCTTGACAGTTCAATTATTCCACCACAAAGCCTAGTATGAGATCACACCCTGAAAAACAAGTATCAACTCCTAGTATATCAATTGCTCTACACAAGCTAAATTAATCTTGGGGCTATATCATATCAGATAAAGACAGAACACCTCGAACAGTAATGTCTTGCTTCGCAAACGCATTACAACAGCTCGTCCGCCAGAGATTTGCCCTGGAATTTTTCTGTGATGGATAATATGGATGAAATGGTTTTGTCCAGTTGAGAACATTCATTTTCAATCTCATCCACACGAGCTTTGGTTTCCGCAACTCGTTTCCTGGCCTCAGCAACTTCCTCCTCTTTCTGTGCTAAATATTCCATTTGAGATTCCAGTTCTTTCCTAGCAGACTCTAAGGATCGATCATACTTGGCCTTTTTTGCTTCAAAAGTTTGTTGTTGACTAACGAGTTCAACCGCTTCAGCGATCTCATTGAGTAGAGCGCGCAGCCAACTAACATCAATATGAGCAGACTCTACATCCTTGAGAACAGCAAACATTTCTTTTACTTTTGCTCTAGTCAGCTGCTTAAATGGAGTGGAATGCAACTCTTGAACTACAGCACACAAGCACTCCAAATAATAGGCACGCATGGAAGCCGATTCCAACTGACAGTTAGCTGCTATATCTCCGTACTTATCGAAAATTGATTGTAGAATCGAAGAGATACTCGCTTTCACATGGTATTTTCCAACTGATACACAGGAATCAGATATAACAGATTCAACCTCTTCTTCGTCATCAGCACTTTGTTCTAGAGCTCTGACAATCCCTGAGAAACTGAAGTTTGAGCTATTGACATCATCTCTTCCATCCTCGGTATTTGCACCCGAACTTACCTTGGAGTAATTTTGAACCTTCTCTGCTTCTTTAAATTTGGTTGGTGTATCACCAGACTGTCAGACAGGAGAACATGAGAAAAGGTTCAAATGGATGCAAAATTGATAATTAGAAATGCTTCAAAGTGTATGAGTGTAGGTGCATGAGAGAGGGACCAACCGTGATTTTCCCGGACATGGGCAATGATTGAGGGTATTGAGTTTGCGACTTGTCAAACGATTGATCTCGGGAATAAATTTCTTCAGAGTGTTGCTCCGATGAAGAAAAAGACTCACCATTCTCAACTTCCATCTTCTTCCTAGAAAAATGAGACCGAGGTGACTTAGGGTCACCAGGGTAAACTCCACCTGCAGAAGGGGTGATTTCAAGTGCTCGAGAGGACTTTGGCTGAGACTCAGATCCTTTCTTTTTCTTTCCAAAGCTTCTGGAAGCATCAAGAATTTTGGAACCTACAATGGCAATACTATAGTCAGGAACATGTATCTCTGAATTTATGCAGCTTGAAAGAATATAATCCTTATATGTAATAGACCGGTAAAAATACATCAAAGTGTATCAGACAGATCACCTTAAGGCACAATATTGTGCCAAAACAAACAAAATCTCAAAATATGCCACAACCTAAGCATCACATGGCTTATGAGAAAATTCTTGGATATTTTCTAATTTCCGAAGATTCATAGACGAGCCAACCTGGATGAGGCGTTTCCTCCTGCTTAATTCTCCCTCCTATCTTTGTTCTATCTTATTGTATCTGGTTATCTATATATAAGGAAGGATTAACTGTACTGTGCTTGCCTATTCTATCAGCAAAAAAATGCAACTCCCTAAAAACAGATTGAGGATGCCAAGGAAGAGAGTTGTTTTGAGCAACTTAATAAATGAGTAACAGCTTAGCAAAAAAGAGGAATTGTTTTGAGCAACTTAATAAATGAGTTACAGCATTTAGAAAATAAGAGGGGGCAAAAACCTGATTCTTTTCTAAAACCCTGTGTATCAGCATCAGTATTTCTTTTGAAGCAATTTTCATCACATTCATGGTAAGGATTAGATGCTTTTGGGCAAGTTGGATGTGATGTTCTCTCCACATCCTTCTTTTTGCTAAGCTCACCTTGTCTTATACCATTGCGAATATCTAACAAATAAAAAGAACAAACATTTATGCCTACGTTTAGGAAGTGGTTAGAAAACCCACAGAATGTAAGTGCACTAATTCAACAATCTCTTAATCGTCTCCGAAACCTGATTCCTTTTTAACCATCTGAATTTTGGCGTCTGTAGTTCTTTTGAAGCAATTTTCATCACATTCATGGTATGGATTAGACGCCTTTGAGCATGACGAGTGCACTCTTCCCATGTCATCCTTCTTTATGCTAAGCTCACCTTGTTTTATACCATTGCGATTATCTAACAAATAAACAGAAGAGATATACACCTAGTTTTAGAAGGACATGATGAAATCCTAATCAAAATTTTAAAACCTTAGTAAGATAATAAATAACTTTTAATCTCTATCAGAAACCTGATTCTTTTCTAACCCCCTGAGTATTGGCCTTGGAAGTTCTCGGGATGCAAGATTCATTGCATTCATGGTAAGCATTAGATGCTTTTGGGCAATTTGGTTGCACTCTTCCCCCATCTTCATTTCTTTTGTTAGGCACAACTTCTTTTAAACCATTGTAGTTACCTAACAAATGAAATGGGAAATGGTATCAAACCTGTCCTTAGAAA
Organism: Corchorus olitorius; assembly: GCA_001974825.2. NCBI lineage: Eukaryota > Viridiplantae > Streptophyta > Magnoliopsida > Malvales > Malvaceae > Corchorus > Corchorus olitorius. Next base: position 69,938 of record AWUE01016331.1, read on the forward strand.
GTAGTCAACAAAAGCTCAGAGTTTTACCTTTGTTCTGATCATTACTGTTCAAAACCACGATCAGGAATTAAGCCGACAATTTTAAAGTAACTAGGTGAGGTTTACCTAGATGTCTATATTTAGCCAAGCTAAAGTGAAACTAAAATCAAAGGAAAACCAAGTCTTAAAAGAACTAACAAGAAAACTAAAATCTTCATGCTTGAACTTAACCGCGTTCGATGATACAGGAACAAGGAACAAACATATTGCATGATATGCCCTTTCTCAGATTTCTGCCACTAGTCAAGCAAGAAAAGACACAGATAACATGTTCCTTCTAGTTCTAGACACAGTTTATGTGAATTAGTTCCACATAATTAGTATACTTAAACCATCAGGTGCATCAGTCACACTAAATTGGTCATGAATCAACAGCATATGAAGCTTTGAGGTAAGGTGTTTTTGCATAAACTCCTAAAAAGCTTTGACATCACTCGAAATGGAAAAACTACCAAGAAAAATGAGAGTTTACTACAATTTTGAACAACTTGAAGGCTATGCAGATTTTGCAGAAGAATAACACGTTTCACAGAGATACAGTTCACACTTGGCAATATAAAGAGCAGAGGGAGAAAAATAGGTTACCTAGTTTCTTTTTATCCTTTTCCTTCCGACCCTTGCCTTCAGCAATCTTTTCTAAGCAATAAACACCACATTCATGGTAGGGATTAGCAGCATTAGCGCATTCCGGGTGTACTCTTCCATTCTCATCCATCTCCTTGTCGGCTTCAAATTTACCTCTGTAAACTCTCAGCAAATTAGCACACAACTTACAAGGAATTCAATCAAAATCGTGCAATTGATTACTACTAGTAAATAAGCACAAAGATCCTAGCATGTCAGAATTATAACTGAAGAACCGGGTTTTGATTCTTCTTAAAACCAAAATTTCTTTTCCAAATTTATAAACACAAAAAGAATTTGATCCACAAGTTACATAGAAATAACTTCAATTTATGTATATATACCTGTAAACAAGTAACAATTCTATTCTAATTCAACAACTGGGTTAAAACTTCAGATACACCTACCTACCATCATAGGATTCTTTCAGAAACAAAATAATTATATAGCACTAATCAAAAGATATACTACTAATATACTCCAACTTAATTATAATTAAGTAGTATTTTATACTAGAATATAGTATTAGGAAATTGCAGCTGTGTTAAAAAACAAAGCAACCAGAAAAGAGAACACCTTTTGTTCTTGTTGATTTAGAAGACCAGAATTAACAAAGTCAAGAGGAACAAAGAAAGACCAAAAGAGAGAAAAAGGAACCCCAGAAAACCAAATGGACAGAAACTTTATATATAACCACTTTCTTTACGTTTTCCCTAATCTTTCCTACCATCCAAACAGAGTATCGAGAACAAAAGAAACACACAACTTTATATTAACTGCAAAATCCCATCTCATAAATACTACACCAAACCCCAAACGCCATGCATGAAGCAAGAAACCAAAAAACACTGGAAAAGCAAATGATAAAGTAAATAAACAAAAAAAAAAGGAGAATTGAGAGAGAAAAGGGAGCAATACCAGAAAGAGAGAGGGGGAAAGGAGAATCACAAAGGGGAATTGTACTCAGAGACGCAGATTTTATTGTTGGATTGGAATTTGGAAGTATTTTCACTTTTTCTGCGTATAAAAAGTTTGACTAATGAACGAGTTCCTGTCTGAAAAGTGAAAAAACAAATATATGAGAAAAATAGCTCTCTGGGATTGTCGTAATTTGACCGTTTTGAAGCTCTGGAATATTTTTTTTTGGCCAGAGAAGCTGTGGAACTTAATTCAACTTCCTTGTACTTTTGTACAGAACAATCAAACAAGAAGGCTTTCAGGGGAAAAAAAAAAAAGAAAAAATATCAAAACAAGAACAAATGACAATGACTGAAAAAAATTACAACTAATAATAAATTAATTAAAAAATTCCAATGAAATCCGACTTAAATTAAGCTAATGCGCATGGCCTGTCCACCTACTATTTTTTAGCCTTACATAGATAATAATATTAGACTTGTGCCAAAAAAAAAAAAGATAATAATATTAGACACGTGCCACTCTTATAGTCCCTCACAACTTACGTAGGTCCAATTTTTTTCATGATATTTTAATAAAAACTCTTTTTTAACCAGTACTAGTACTATTTTTCTTTTTAATTTATATAATATATATTTGAGGACTAATTAGTATATGATTTATTGGTATAACAGTCACATCTGTATGATGATTTAGTTCAACTTTGCAAAATTTTTTAATACTACTACATTATTTTTATTATTTT